>CAJNIZ010007599.1:0-15895 GCA_905231905.1 Symbiodinium pilosum
AAAAGCCATGGCACAAAGCCTCCCCGTTCCCCTTGAGCACTCGTGGCGCTTCCTCTTCCTACTACTGCTACTCCTACTAGCCCTAGCATTACTCTTATCTTTATCTTTATTTTCTCTTAATATTATTCGCCTTATTATTATTGCCACTATTAGTACTACTAGCCTACTACTACTATTACTATTATAATGATTGTGATTATTCTCAAAACGGTCATTGGTGCTCGTGGTTGCCAAGAGCAAAAACAACAGCAAATGCTCAACGCTTTTTTTTCGGCTTTCGAAACACAAGTCCACGTGCTGGAGCTTAGTCTCCTTCCAAAAGGTAAGAGTGCTCACTTGCAAAAGAGAGGTTGTCGGAAGCGTCCTCTAGAACTTCTTTCTGAGCAACAGACCTTTGCTGAACAACTTTAAAAGCTTCCAGAGAAGTCCAGCAGAGCGATCCAGGCTGAATTTTTTCAACCTCTCGCATGCGTCCAAAAATTTGAAACAAGTTCAAACCTCCAAACCAGTACTTAAACTGGTACAAACCGGCAGAGTTCAAGGCGCGTTTGCCAACATCCCTTCGGAAGCCAGCACAAAACCCATCCAGTTTCTGAGTTCCGCCGCAACGAATCTGCTCTTCAAAAGCGTTGCCGTTCCATACTCGGGTCTGAATTTCCTTAGCAAATTCAGGCCTTGGAGGCTTGTGTTTTACACAAGTATGTCCAAGTTTCAAATGTTCAAAGTCCATCAAAGTACATACAGCGGACTAACAAGGTTTCTTGTACGCTTTAGCACTGTCAGTGTGGCATACAGAGCCCACAGCAAAGACAGGCTCATCAGAGTTAAGTAGAAGGTGCTGCCGCATCTCAGCTACGGAGATTGGAGTCCCTCCACCCTGTCCATCACCTCTAGATATCCGGTACTCCATCCAAACAAGACTGGAACCTCTATAAACCGCAGCCAGATAACGGATCACACAATTCCATGTCGACGTCCTACAGAAGAAATCTCGTCAAGTTCGACGTCCTCTCCCATACCCCCGATAATCAAGGTGCTGCAAAGTCGCTCAATCAATGGCACAAAATACTCAGCCAAATCTTGAAAAATATTGAACGAACAGCACGATGACCGATTCCAAGGATGGTGATGTGAAGACTGGAACAAGAGCATTGTGGAGCTCGCATCCGTGCCATTCTTGAAACCCAAGTCTCAGCCTCTTGTTCAATCAGTCTCCAACTGATCGCTACTTCTTCTTGGACCCAAGAGGAAGGCTGCTGAAGCCAAATGCTGGAAATCATCAGGAACTGCAATTGACATTGCAGTTTCTAGCTTGGACAATGGGATGTTTTGCGCGGCGTCTGTTCTTGGAATAGTTGTCAACGCACGTCACACCGGTATGCGCTCGTGTCGTTAGCGATCGAACACTTTCTTAAACTCCACATTGAAAACAGCAGGCCGCTCTCTCGTTTCCGGCTTGCTGCTGAGTAGGTCAAGTGGAAGCCGCTCACGCAAACTGCTTGCAATCAAGAACACACAATAGTGCTGCTCAATTTCCCTCAAGCGGTTCGAATACTAGACAAGCAAAGAAGGCTTCAATTCTTCTGCAATTTTTTTTGGACAGAATGCTGCAGAGCAAAAACTGCCACAGTTTGAATTAAACAGTAAAGGTTCTTCCTAGAGAATGCGTATCGACTGATCTGTAACACGATAGTGCGTGGAATGAATTTGTTTAACCTTGCAACCAAAGTAATGTCTGTAGAATTTTAGAAGTCCAGTTTTCAAACCGTTACTCCGCAACACGTCTTTCCGCCAGAAGCCACAAAACCCAATTCTAAGAGATCAGGGTATTAACTTTTAAACTGGCACTGCAATGCGTCGTCCGCTATGGTACTACACGCTCCTCTGCGCAAGTTCTTGCGTTGGTAGCTAGCAAGAAGCGGGCGTTCCTCTCTACAGGAGAGTCTTTCCTTTTTCAGATCGCGTTTTTCGGGCAGATGTCCTTGCTTCCACAAAACACACATTTTCCAGTGCGACAGATCCTTCTCTTGTAACACACTCTGCATACAGCACCCCATTTAAAGAAGGATCCGGACTACAACGCGAAAAAGCAGTTACCTTGCGCAGGCTGTGGCGCATAGGTCAATGCGACTGACGTGTGATTGCAGCATTGCAGCTCTTGAAGGTTGAGCTCGAATGCTTGCATGCGGCGCAAATTTGCTGGTTGTTTGTGACGATGTGCATGGATGCCTCCACATGGCTTGAAAGAGTGGCAGTATGATGCGTACCATGCTAGGGAAGGTCACTAAATCTGAGCTGCTGCCGCCTGTTGCGAGAAAGTTGATAGTAGGTTCAACCTGCGTGGATGCTGCGCCTGCGACTTGAATCTTGCGATGATAAGGATGGGCTGTGAATGCGCAAAGAAGGTAGAGCCCAGCCTTTATCAGCCAGGCGGCACAGAGAAATCCTTACTCTAAAAGCAATTGTCTGTCAAACTGTAGCGTGAAGACAGCTGCTAAAAGTGCTTGCTTAAAGTGCTTGCATCAGGCGCGAGTTAAATGGTAAATGCTTGCAAAGGTTGGATCCGGACTACAACGCAGTTTTCTAGCAGTAGGCTTCTTCTTGCACTCTCTCTCTCTTCGCTGAATAGATTTTTAAACCCAAACGGAGTGCTTCTTGTTAGTTATCTTCTAAGATCAAAAACCTATTTTCTAAACTCTACTGTTCTAAGATAGTCATTCCAGCTACAGAGAATGCAAGAACTTGCACAGTGGAGCGTAAGCAAAAGCTTGCAGCCAGCACGAAGTAGCAGAAACCTTTTTTTGGCGCAGGATGCCTGGAAAATGCAAGATCTTCAGAAGAGAAAGCGGTAAACACCCCTTTAGCATCTCGATATGCCTGCGCTCAGTCCTTCCGAGATGATGGAGTACCTGGACGCATGGTGAATGACTGCAATGCAAGCGTCTAGAAAATAGCTTAGCGTGCGGCTGAAAGTGCATGAAAGCAATGCAACCTGTCAGCAATGCAGTGCACGCAGAAAGCCGCAGACTTTTTTTGACTTGCTTGCAAAAAACTTAGAAGGAAAGAGAAGAGACTTGTTTGAGCTCGTTATTCCAGCGGATGTAAAATTGCTGTGCCTCTTAGAGAGGCAAATGCAAAACCACGTGAAAGATTGTAATGTGCTTATCCAGGGACCCATACCAACTGCAGAGCCTTCAGCCATGGCGTGTATTTCTTGCTTGGAGAGATCAGCTAGACGTATCTGTAGCGCACGCAGGAGAGAAAACGCGGGACGTCTGCTTTGCGTAAGATCTTTTGCTTCGCGACAGTAGCCTACGGTAAGACTGCGTCAACTAGTCTTTGGTGCAGAGTTTCGCGGCGGCTGTGACAGTTTCTCTCTGCAGAGTGGAGCCATGTATGGCCTCAAATGCGTGCACGTGCTGTAACCCTGAGGATGAAAAGGTCAAATGCCCTTTCGAGGTGATTGCATGGCAGCTTTTTTGGAGCGCAAGGGTTTCAAGCTGCTTTTTGAAGTTTGGAGAGCTTGCTAATGGCAAGCTGTGATGCTTTCAGGTCGGTACGCAGTGTCCACGCACCAGCACCACATGTCCGAGAAAAGTGCGAAGTAGTGCGTAGGTAATGCGGAACGTATGCGTTCCTGCGCGTTACCACCAATATGCTTAGCCGTTTCCTCCAGCTAGCCGGTTTCCATTTCTCTCCTGCGACCCGTAAGGGATCTTCCATTTCTTCAGTTGCTTCGAATCCAGAGCGCTGACCTCGAAGATTTTCTTAGCTGGTTGCCTCAGTCTTAATCAACACCTTTCTTGGTAAAATTCAACTCTTGATTCGTTCTACAATTGACTTTTGCAGCGTCTCTAGACTCTATATGCTGCTCAATACGAGGCAGGGTTTTTTCTCTCTGCAGTGACAATGTTTAGCTTGCTGCGGAGACATCAATTCAAGTGCGTGCGACTGCTGCGCAATCTCCTGCGAAAGACTTCATCGAAAAATGAATGTCACATTGCATGCTAGATGGTATTGGCTGAAGTATGCCTGCAGAAACGCCCTCACGCATGAGAATGTCCAAATGCTTGAAGAAGGTTGATGCGGAAAGGCTGGCCGGGTGAGCGTTGGATGTGCACGCGGACGCCGGTAAGCTATCTCTACCACACCCATCAACTGTTACAAAGTGAGTGAATGTCAATCAATGCTGTGTGAGATGTTAGAGCAGGTCTGGTGTGACTGCGTATGCTTGCTAGCGCCGACGAGCAAGAGGAGTTAACTTGTGGAATTGGTGTGATTCGCTGTGCTATGCATGCCTGCGTCGTTACGCACGGACGGCGTCTGTGCACAACCGGCTTGAGCAAGAGGTTGGCGAAGTCTCATAGTTGCCCGTGCTGGCGCAGAAAGGTTTGCATAAGAGAGGCCAGCGCCTTTACAAGACTTGAGGCATACTCTGCTGTCAAAATGCTGACATAGACGCCTTCTTCTTTTCCTCTGTGGATTTGTGCGAGCCTAGCGACAATATGTGTGACGTGCGCGCAAAGCTTTCTAAGAAGAGTGTGATGTTGTTGGACTCAAGCTACGCCAGCAAGAAAGAGGTTGAGTTGTAGGTTGCGCGTGATCTCTGTGAGTGAAGACAGCTTATAGTCGTCTTTAAGCTTGGTTTGGATCTTGCATGTGCCTTCCATGTTTTTAATTCTGCCTTCTTTGCCTTTGCTCTTGCCTTTATTTGCGTAGGTCCTTGATTTTTCTGTCTGCTTGCAGAAGCTCATGCGTGCAAAAGAACGGAGGTTTGCGTCTGCTGTGAGTGTTCGCGCGCAGATGTCAAGCACCTTTTCATCGAAGGCCTTGAGAGTGGCAATATGCGCTCCGTTGCATAGTGTGGCATTGCGAAAAATCTGCTGCGTGTGCGCTTGCCAGGCCGGCTCAGGTCCGGCTCAGTCAATGCTAAGCTCAGACATCTTGTCAAAGAGTCTAAATGCGTTGCGCTGCTTCTCCGTCTAGGCAAGACGGCGCATGTTCTGCCTACACGTTGCTTGCGGTGCTGCTGAGTGCTTGCGGGGCTGTGTTCTGCGCTGGTTGCTTGCGGCGCGTATTGCTTGCAACGGTCAAGAGCCCTGCGGAGCCTCGCCGCTGCGGTGCTTCCGGTTGCTTGCCCACGAAGAAGTTTAAGTTGTCTCCGTCCTAGTAGGCGATGCGATGCTTGCGATGCCTGTGCTGGTCAACGCTTGTTGTACAGACTGTAGAACTCGTAGAAGCCAAAAGAGACGTGAGTCCCTCCAATAAGTCAACCTCTGGGGCTCCCTCCATGAGGAAATGGCTAAAGACACTGCAAAACTGGGACATGAGGCAAGAAAAGGAAAAACTTGCGGACAGATGCAGTGCAAAAAACGACTCATGCGGCGCAGATCAGCAGAGTAGCAAGAGACTTTGGCATAAGTCTTGAGACTTCCAAAACCCCGGGGCAAGAGCAAATCCGGGGCTGGACTCAGGTTCAATCGCGCAAAGCGCAGATGTAGCCGGCGAAAGCAACCGGGCCTTCCCATGTGAATTAGAAAAAGCGACTGGGTTTTCAAGCCCGGATAAAAGCAATCCGAGGCGTCTTCAACTGTCTGAAAGCACACAGAGAAGCTCCGGCCGGCTAAAGCAACCTGACCTTCCAGCAAGAAACAATTTGGAGTCTTTAGTTTTGTTCGGGCACAGCACAGCTCCAGCTGGCGAAAACAACTCGACTTTTATCGACTTTGGCAAAAACAATCGCTTGCGATATCCTGCACTAGAGCAATTCGAGGGCACTCGGCAGGGTTAAAAATAAGGGCGTCTGCACGGAGTGAACAGCTCTGTGCATGTGATTGCGAAGCTCGTCGAGTCCACATCTGCCACACATGATGCTTTGCGGTACACTGCGCTCTTGCCCATTTGCGGCAAGAATTCTTCACATTGCTGCTGGGATTCAGTGGTAGGGTGCGCATGCTGCCTCAAGCAGAGCAAACGAAGAGTCCGTCTAGCGCTTCTTCCTCGGGTTTCGATTCCGGCGATGCATGTTGCTGTGCCCATGCTTCTACTTCTGTGGCTTCCAAGTCTATAAAACGGAATTGGCTTTGTTCTGAACTGGATGGTGCCGATGCTGCTGGTGGAGTGCGCGCGGGTTGGGCTGCTCTGCGTTGGAACTGGCGTGCATACAGAAGCAATAGAGGTCCACGGGCCGGACATTGCATCTGCTGGGCAGCACAAGCATCGACTCTCTCAAGAGGAGTCCCACTCCCTCACCTCGCACAGCATGAAAAGCACAGCACTGGCAAGCGCAGCGCACCTGGCTTGCGACGACTCTCGATTCAGCAAAACACTACCGCAATAATACGTCGCAAGCCTGCACGTTCAAAGAGAAATCACAACAGCGCTCGCAGCTCGCAAAGAGCCCCCATGGTCGGAGGGGTCCTCCGATCCCCGAGCTCCCTTTGACCAACAGCTTGAACTGCTTTTGAGCTAATTGCTGCGCTGGTCACCTTGATTGCGCGGTGCGGCAAAGTGTAACTAATGCCTGCGATGCGATAAGTGCTAGTGTGCTAAGCTCTGCGGCTTTGAGTGTGGTGCGGCGACTCCCCAGTGTGGTAGGGATTAAAGGCTGTTAAGAAGTAAGCATTGTGGGTGCAAGAAAAGCCCTAACTCAACTTTCAAGCTCGAAAACTGCAAAGAAGAGCTGTTATGCTGCGCGCGGCAGAAAAACAAGTTTGCCGGAAACGTAAAAGGAAGCTGAGAGCGGCGCCGTCTTGCGGACTCCGACTTGCGGTGCGGATACCTGAGACTTGCTTGTCTTGACATTATGCACAGGCGCGCGGTGCGCCAGATATCAAGCGGGACCGCCGGGACAGAGGCTTGCAGAGCCGTGCGAGGCTTCTGTCTGGGCACACACAAGCAGGGCTCACCTCGGATCATTGGCGTTGGAACGCGTTGTCCAAGTGCAGCCGAAGCTGTCTAGTATTTGTGGCTGCTCGCGACAGGGTTTGCTGAAACTCTAGGGCTGCTGGTTCGTGCATGGGCACTTTACTTGCAAGTCAACAATGCGTTCGTGTGCGTTGCGCAGGCTGGTCCAGCTCATCTACGTGCCGCGCGGCGCACAGGTCGATTGCAGCTCTTGAAGGTTGAGCTCGAATGCTTGCAGCCATGGCTCAGCTGCATGTACCTTCATCCTGCCGCCGTGGGCATGCAAAGCTTCTAGTCTTGCACAGTCGCAAAATGACAACAAGTTATAGCTTCAGAGTTAGCGGCACGCAACTGATTAAAAGGATCTGCTCGCAGGAAAAGTGGTCATTATTCTTTTCTTTCACACCTGAAGGAAATGTTGCGAAACCTTCTCACTGTTCTTGCAAAGCTTGGAAGTTGTTATGCTGTTATGGTATTTTGCTGGCAAAAGGGATTTTTCGGCAACCAACCAACGGTATCCAATTTTCCATCAATGACATTCCGGCAGACAAGCCAGCCAGCAGTGTATCAAGAGCTTTGCTTTTCGTGTTGTGGCAAGAAATTTACAAGGAGCAAATTGCAGTCATGTCGCACAGATTTTTAAGTTGAACAAACCATGTTGGCTATCTCCGGTTGCTTCAACTCGACTAGGTACTACATGATGCAAAGCAAAGAACTTGGTGCAATTTCTTGCGTGGTGGCAGACTTTGGCGCAGAGAGCAGCTGTGACTGCCTTTTCCTGACGTTGTTTGTCATGGCAAACAGCGAGGACTATGCTGCCAAGACTTGGCCTTCGAGCACCGCGCACTATGGTTTCTCATCTAGAGCCTCTTGTGCCTTCCGAAGTTTGCAGTTGTGGACAGGAGTGGAAGTTCAGTGGCAACCAAGACAGTTCTTATTGCCATCTTCATTGTACAGATCAACTCGATGAAGTTTTTCCGCCCGACGATGAAGAGGATGAGGCTGAAGAACGAGCGCCTGTTCACAAACTGCAATTACAAGAAGTTCTGGCGGAATCATGGTTTCTTTCATACTACTTGCCTTCTTCAGTCATGCCTGCAAAATACTTGCGAGCCCTATACTGATTTTGTTCAGACGCTCCGCAAAAGCAAGTGTTGAAGAAACTGAGTTGAAGATCAAAATCTGGAGTCTTCCTGTGGATGAAAGACGATGATGCTTCAAGGCTTTCATTCTTAGGCTTCCCGCTGCCTTCTAAATGACAGGCTTTTTGGAAGATGCCAAGAAGCCAAAGCGGTAAATCTTCTCTAAAGTAGCGGGCGCAACTTCTTGAAAAAATGTTCGGGCAAAATTCTGAAAGCAGTTGGCAACTAGCAAATGAATGCTCAAAAGTAATCGGTTAAAAAAAGTGTGTGCTTAGAAGCAGTCGACATGTTCTTGAAAAGCAGCACGGCAAATTAAAACTCAACTCAAAAGCAGTTGGCAACTGCAAATAAAATGCTTCTAAGCAGTTGTCTTAAAGCAGTGAATACGCACTACGCAGAGATCTAGATCCATGTGTAAGAGTTTTGGCCCTGTGCACTTTGAAGATAACTTTTAGATTTAGAGCCAATGTATAAAGTTTCTTTTTTTTTAGTATTCGTGTAGATTCTGTCAACCCACTGTTGCGCAAGGTAGGTCGCAATCATGTATGTGCAAGATGTTCTGTATAATTAGCTTAAGGTCTCTTAAGTGGCTTGTTGACGTAGAAGGTATTCCACTGTGCCGTTTACATATGGACGTAGCAACCGCTGAGCTAAGCTTTGAGTTACCACAATTTGATAAGAAAAAGAAGAGTTAACTTGGACTTTTGCTGGTATGTGTCTGTAACCACCCAGTCGTGGATTTCTGATCTTTACCGATCGCCACAAGTCTTACAGCTTTTTATCGCGCAGGAGCAGTTATGTCCACAGGGCCGTTAACAACAGCAAAAAGAGAATTCTCCTGTGTGGTGAAGATCTTGGGAGAGGATGTGAATGTCACCACGCTTGAAGCAATATCTGCGCCAGAGGCAGGGCCGGTCACGGGGCCTGTGATCCTGCTCTTGCTGGAAGCGTGGCTCAGTGGGGCTGCCTGGCTGCCTAAAGATGCGCGCGTCTGTGCATCAGAGTTGCGTGGGCCTTACACATTGGTGGCCAAGTGTTTGCGGAGCAGAGCTGTGGCCACCACCGCGCAGGCCACTTCAGAAGGCATCTGTTGCCCCTTTCAAGGCCAGGGTATGGGCCGGGTGATGTACGATTTCACTCTAGCCCACCCTTTCAATTCCGGCTTACAAGCCTGGTTTGGAAGCTTACCGCCCGCCAGGAGTGGCGCGGAGATGAGGCTGAGATGGCGTTTCCTTTAGTTACGTTGCCAATCCATGCCCAAGGCAACCCTGAAAGGGACCAGATGCCAAGTAGTTCTCTTAGAAACTGCAGGTAAGCCCGAGTTCTAGCCCAAAAAGAGGCTAAGGTGAGTTGAGGAGTTAGGAACCGCAAAAGCGGCTTCCAACTGGTTTGAGCATTGTAGCAGTAAGCCTTAACTTCTCGCCCAACAGAGGCTGAGGCAGAGTTTGCATGTGTGTAGAAATTCGCCCCGCTACGGCCAGAGTGTGTCGAAAGTTTGTGGAGCAAACGTTCAACATTCTGTAACTTGTGCTTCACATGGCGGCAGTGAATGTGCACCTCGCCTTTTTGCTTGATGCCGCGTGGTAGCCCAGTATGCTGCCCTCGTGCTTTGAAAGGTGATTTGACGATGGTTTCGGAAAATGATTTTGGCTTGGGTCCGGCAGCCAACTTGAAACGCACGCTGCATCTTTACTGGTGCCGTGGAATACGGCAAGGTCAGAGTCAAGCCCTGTGCAGAACTGCTGCCATGTTGGCTGAGTCTTTGAAGCGCGTAAGTGTCAGTTGAAATGTTGTGAGCAACCTTGCGCTGACAGAGAAGTAAGTAGCTTTGTTTTGGCATGGTGAGAAGCTGAAACCAACCTTTTTCTCCAGCAGTTGGTTGAGGCGAGAGCGCAACCAGTTGGCAGATAATCTGACCAGCTTAAGACGTCTTTAAATTCGACAGTTTTTCCGGAGTTCCTTCAAGGGTGAGGAGCTAGGGTGGAAGATATTCCGAGATTGCTTTGGATATGCCGACAGCTGCTGCAATTCTACAAGGAAATGCAGTCACGAAAGGCTGCGCCAGTGAGAAAGCTCTCCGCGAGCCAGAGAACTTGTGTAAGCTAAAAATCCGGTAGCTGGAACGTCTTCGATAGGGAGAAAAGCCTGCCGGGCCAAATGTTTTCTCCGTCTGCGACAGAGATTTCCGCCGTTCTAAAAGCAAGATAGGCTGGCACTAAACAGACCCTCGCCAGAATGTGCATGTGCTTTTTGCAGCTGGTTGTATTGAGAAGGATGTTTGCTAGAGCTAGAGGGCGGAAGCTGACAGCGTCTTAGTTTTGCAGGTCCATCCGGACAAGCGCGCGTGCTGCACCTTCAAGTCTGTGGGCGTTTCTTCGGATTCTGGGATTATTGAGGGTTGCGGCGTCCTCTTCATGGGTCCGTGGGTCCCGGTTGCTCACACGACGGCCCAGAGCTGGGCACGCTCCCTGAAGTGCACTGTTAGCAGCAATCTTGTCTCTGCCAGGTCCCGGTCCTGCTTTGGGGCGTTGCGGAGCCGCCCTCTTCTGTTTTCTAAGCCCTTCCTGGAGTCGCGCGCAAGCTGTGTCGTGTGGCTGCAACCTTTTCACTCCTTGCTGCCACTGCTTGAGTCTGCTATGCAAGTCCTTGGATGGACACGCGCTGCAATTTTTTTTGGACAGGCACCCTCTATGGAGAATTTGTGCCAGGTTTCGTTTCTCTGATCCGGCCGCGGAGGATAGCTGGCTTCGCCAGCTCTGGGCTCAAGACTGCTGCACTTCTCTTTGGACTTCCAAAGGCGCGAGGCCAGGTTTCGGGGCTGCCGTTGCCGCTCCACCCAGCAGCTCCACACGAGCCCTGGAGCGCATGCACTTGGCTTTCCACCCGTGTCCTTGCGGGGAGAGCTGCCCTCACGCACTCATGTCACTTTTTCATGCCCAGTTCTCGCCGATCAGTCCTTGGTTGGGCGTACGGAAGCTGAGCAACGTTTGTTAGTGCACCTGCTTACCGGGCTTCCGAGCCCAGAGTGGTATGCCTGATGTTTCTCAGGAGCTCCTCCTTGCCCTCCTGATCGCAGCTCCTTGCAGGATACTGCGCAACCAAGTATGTACTGGTTCAGCCACTCCTCTTTTGGCATCGCATTCTCTTCGCAGAGCAAGTTTTCCGGTCTTGTTCCCAGCTTTGACCGAGCGCCGGCTGTGGCGGAACGTTATGCCGTTATGCTCTCTTGGTCGTTGCCCATGCCGCAGCCATCCTTGAGGCGCCTGTTTTGATCTTCACTGACAACCAAGCTCTTTCTGTCTCTTTTTTGCATGCCGCCAGGGCTACATCTTCTTAGTTAGGAGGGTATTGGCGCCACATGTTTTCGCTTCTGCCTGCAAATTCCTCTTGTGTTTGGGTGCCTGCCCATGACCGCCGCCCTGGGTGGATGTGTCCAGTAGCCGGTATTGCTAATGAGGCCCGTACTTTAAACCGGACCGCCGATGAGGCAGCCACGTCTTGCACCGCCCTCCACGCGGATACCTATTTACTGCAAATCCGCGTTCACACCGTGCTGCCATTGAATGGGCTCGTAAGGCTGTCCTCCACCAGGAGGACCACATTAAGACTTGGCATGAGACTATTTTTGCATCTGCAATTGCTAGACGCCAATGGCACGAGCTTTAGCTCATTCTTGCTGTGGCAGGCCCCTCACCACGCTTTGCGGTGAGTTTGGTTGGCTACAACAACAACGAGGATGTTTGCTAGTGTTATGTTGGTGTTAAGTTGAGATTGCCGGGCTTGGGTTCAGATTTGCATAATGAGACAACAGCGAGAAGGTTTGGCGGTTTTGCAGGAATATCTAACAAACATCCCTTGCCCACATCCTTCTCCCCTGTGCAAAATAAGCCTTTTGATCCTTCCCAACCCGGCTCTCCTTGCTATCAGTAGATGACCGATCTTTCGACGTCACAGCGCATCTTTAGATTTCCGTAGGTAATACGGCATATGCGAATGCCAGCCAGTGTGCCAGCATTGGTTCGGCATGCACGTCTTCCAAAAAATACAAGTGCTTGTTGTGGGTTGTGGTGGATGCAAAAGCGAGTAAATTGGTTCAATACGACGCAGGGTTTTCCGGGAACATCAAGAGCATTCACTGTTTGGAGAAGCAGAGAAGGTTTATTGTGACTTGGCTAAACAAACTCACAACAACTTGGGCTTTCGCCGCGTTATCCGGAGAAAAAAATTGAATGTTGGCATGGAAAAGCTGCGAAAGGGTGTTTTCCCGAAAACCTTAAGCGCCAATCCATGGACGCGTTTCAAAGGCAAATTTTTCAGAGGTTCAAACTCCGGCAGGCAAACGAGCCAGTAAGAAAGAAAACCAGGGAAGGCAGGAAGGACGCAAGAAAGGATCGGCAATGTTAAGTTTCTGCATTCAACCGCTGCATTCCGAAACATTTGAAAATGCACGATCCTGCCCACGAGTACGGATTCCACGACGATGTTTCCTTGACACGTGCATGGGCATGTGTCACCAAGGACGCAAAACACAAAATGTTCAGCCTTTTCAGTAGGCATGGCAGGATGGCTGGTTGGTTCCAAACAGGACAGATAGCCCTGTCAACGTGGAAAACCTCAGAAGTTTGCTGGAATACATGCTCTTTTGAACTTGCAAAAGTAATGGTCAGTTCTTCAGATTTTCCATCTTATTTGATAGCTGCAAGTAATGATTTGCACGGCATTCTTCCGCACGTTAGCTATAACCGTGAGTTACCAATTTGGCCTTGCGTAACATGGACCAGAATACGGAACAAGTCAAGCCATGGCCTCCGAGCCAGCTTGAAATTTCCTTGGGCAGTGACGACTGGAAGTTGTCTGCGTTGAGAGCCGGGATACCCCGGCGTTGCCAAGACAGATTTGATTACAAAGATAGATGCCAGGACACTTCAGGATCTCCAAAGTTTGTGGTATGTCAGGAGAAGCTTTGCGACAAATATTCCGTGGGAAGTGGATACTGTCCTGTCTATCCCCCTGATGGTGAAAGCAGCTTTCTTCAACTCAGCAATGGTTCCAGCAGCATGCTTTCAGCAGTGACGCCTCATTGCAGAGCCAAGCGATCGAGCCTCTGTTGACACGCCTGAGTCTTGCAAGTCTGGCATGAGGGTTTTAGAGAAGTAAACGGGGTATGTGGGAAACCGAGGTGCCAACTCATCGCACCTGTTTCTTTGTCCGCTTCGAGCACCAATTGCCATGGTTTTGATGTTGAAAGCGGGTAGCAGCTCTGTTGGATCCTGGCTATACCAAGTCGAAGGCAATTCCCGCCCAGCGGAGTTTGCACGGAGACTTTTTGGAGATTTTCACGGTGATGAAGTTATGGTCTGCGGAAAGTTCCTAAGATGGATTTTTGGCGCGGAGGGGCTCGGCTTGTCAGTGCAGCTTGGCTTGAAAAGAATCATCCCGTCTCGGGTGAGCTTGCGATTTCATCACGCTTATTCACTGGCTAACTTGCACTCATTATGAGGACTTCCAGATTGCAACCGTCGGCTCGGCAAGCGCTTGTTAAGCGCTTCTTCTTCGAGACTAGACCCCACAAGATGGCGTCCAAATTGTTGCTTCCGCCCGCTTGGTGCATTCCGTGCTGTGCCCAGGGTACAGGGCGACTGCCGGTCATGCTAGTACGAAATCCTTACCGGCGCATGTATTCGTACTTCCGGCACAAGTGGCTATCCAACCCAAGGAAAGCACCGCTCACTGGATGGACAGACTTCCCCGAGTTTCTGAGGCAGTTGGCGGAGCATCGTTTTTCGCGCGTGGGGCAGGATTTCTGGCACAGATCCTTGCCAGCCCCATTTACAGATCCTGATCTGTACCACACCTTGTCTTTCAGCGATATTGTGCAAGATGCCCGGTGGTCTGCTGAAGCAAGAGAAGTGATGCAGACAAGGCACGGAAAGTTGGGAGGCATCGCTCCATGTCTGGAAGCAATCGGGGAGACTAGTAGCATACGAGCCATCTGCAGTGTTCCTTAGCTCCAGGATGTGCGCACTTCGCTTGGAAGTGCTCAATCTGGACCTCCTCCACTTGCAGGCGATGCTTTGCCGTTTCTTCCGCTTCTGCGAGCGCCTACCCTCCATCCCAGCAATCATCCCCACCGGCCTCCGCCCGAGCCCGGACTACAGCCCATGGGGCCAGCAGGCTTTGTTGGTCTAGATTTTTTAAGATTCCTGCCCTTGTCAATTCGTTTCTTGCCTCAGGTATCTTGCAGATGCTCCTCCTCCATGGCAGAATCTTTGGACAGAGGTGCCAGTCTAGTTTTCCAGGGCGAATTGTGGAGAGATTCAGCTTTGGTAGTTCACTGATGCAAAAGGTCTGTGCATCAATAGGTCAGCATGCCACAGGACACATCCAAAGCTTGTGTTTGCATCCTGAAGCCCTGCAGGACGCCGTAGAGACCATGCGCAAGATGTTTGCCTCGGACTTCAACGTCCTTGGTTACTCTGTGGATCCCTTGGTTGAGGCACCGCAGTCTCGAGCTGCTTGCTGGATGAGAGGGCAGCTGGAAGACAGTACAGCCGGGAACTGGCATGTGAAGTCAAAAGAGCGTTTGCGCAGTTCTGCGACTGTTTCTTTGCATTGCAGGCTGACTGTGCCCTCACCACATGAGCAGGTGAGCTTTCAGGCAAGGGCGGGAGGTTGGCTAGATGTACAGCATGTCTGAAATTGCCGCTTCCAGCCTCAAGTCTTTGCTTGGCGAACGAATCCTTCGTTGCTTTCTGTGTGACATCTCATCATGGGGCGCCTTTGACAGCAAGTTTGCGGAGCCGTTCTGGGAAGAGTAAGCTCAATTTAGATCAAAATTGAAACAAGGGCTGCCTCAAGTTCTGAGTGTTGTTAAGCTGGGAAAAAAGAGCAGGGGGAAGTAGCTTCCGTGATTGCCGAGGGGTGCCGCATCCAGCGAAGTGAAGAACGCCATCGAGGGGAAGACGCCTGACGAGATCGCGGCGGCTCTGAAGGCCCATTTCTTGGACAATGTAAGAAGATTCGTAGCCTACCCTTGTCTCTCAGAGCAGCTCATTAGCAGCGATTCCTTGTTTTTCATGAGACTCACGTTCAGTTTTGGGCCTTTAGCTTATGCGTTGAGGTTTTAGCAGAGTCAGTTGGGTTCCAGCCTATGGGTCAACAACCCTTTCCGCTACCCTTTCCGGATGGCAAGCCAACAGAGGAGCTCCCCGCGGACCAGCTCGCCAAGGTCAAGGAGGCAGTGGGAGGCTCCTGCTCCGAGATCCGGCTATGCCTGCTTTGAGCACGATAAAAGTAGACGCTCCGCCCTGTACAGGTGCTTCCCGTGCAGGTCATCCCATGCATGTCTTAGTACTGAATAGGTATGTGGCAGGACAACCTGTATCTGCTAGAGAGAGGCGATTGTAGGAGCACGACAGATTGGACTTCTAGTGACATATGTTGGCCATATTGGTAGCAATCAATCTGTCTAGCAGCAGCAGTAGTGTCACCAGTGGCAAGATGCACCTGACACGAAGAGTGCACCAAAGCCCTCCCAACTTCCCTCATGTTATTTGAAATTTCTTGGCTGTGCCAGGGCCTTGCCCAGGCCCCGTTGACTGTTCCCAGATCTCTGTTGTGGGAAAGGAGCCAAGGGCTGGAGAATTCATCATGAGGGCTTGGAGAAACAGTCGGCAAAGCTGTTGACGTGCAGGCGCAGTCCTGTGATTTGTCAGGATTACAAGGGTCTGCTAGATCAGCCTGCTGAGCCTAAGTTCAAGGCGGGCTTGGAGGGTGGCTTTGTGTTACAGTGCTGCTGCCCATCCACCTACATCCAGTTTCCCAGGGCGCCTTGGCGCAGATTTTTG
>CAJNIZ010007600.1:0-15894 GCA_905231905.1 Symbiodinium pilosum
TGTTGTTGTTGTTGTTGTTGTGTGCCTCGCACGATGGTGGATCAGTTGAGGAATATGAAAATGAGAACACTGAGCAGATCAGGGACGATCTGGAGGCTGACATGTTGGGTTTGGGACGGGTAGTAGCAGCTGTAGATGCCCATGATGTATGCTTGGAATTTTGGATGTGAAGCTGTTGTGAAACTGCTGGGGGTTGTGAGTTGCTGGAGCTTCTGTGTGCTGCTTGTTGTTCAGGAAGCCGGCCACGACGCATGCGAAGAAGATTTGGAGGCGTGTCTGGATTCTTCTCAAAAATATGGGCCCCTTTTAGTTACACTGAGTTCTGTTGAGCAGGGGGGCCTCTGAAATTTCCTAGGATTTTCAGGAATCTGCCTAGGGTAAGGGGGCCTCTCATCTCCTAGGAGCCTCCTCCAATTTGCTGAGTCCTACAAATTTGCCTAGGGGCCTTTCCAATTTTTTAGGAGTCCTAGGAAAGTTCAGAGGCCGGGCAGCCGGGAGGTAAATTTTGTAAATTTTAGGCAAAATTTACCTAAAATATTTAAAATTTACCTAAAATTTACCTCCGGCCTCTGAAATTTCCTAGGAGTCCTAGGAATCTGCCTAGGGGGCCTCGGCCTCTGAAATTTCCTAGGACTCCTAGAAATTGGAGAGGGGACTCCTAGGAAATTGGACAACTTCTAGCACATTTGTAAGTAAATTTACCTAACATTTACCTAAAATTTACCTAAAATTTACCTAATATTTATTTCCCGGCCTCTGAAATTTCCTAGGAGTCCTAGGAATCTGCCTAGGCAGCCTCTCATTTTCTAGGAGTCCTCGGAATCTGCCTACGGGCCTCTCCAATTTCCTAGGAGTCCTACAAATTTGCCTAGGGCCTCTCAAATTTCCTAGGAGTCCTAGGAAATTTCAGAGGCCTGCAGGGACGTAAACTTTAGGTAAATTTTAGGTAAACTTTAGGTAAATTTTAGGTAAATTTACCTAAAATTTACGTAAAGTTTACCTCCCGGCTGCCCGGCCTCTGAAATTTCCTAGGATTCCTCTAGGAATCTGCCTAGGGGGCCTCTAGGAATGGAATATTTGCCTAGGGCCTCTCAAATTTTCTATAGGAAATTGGAGAGGCCCCCTAGGCAGATTCCTAGGACTCCTAGGAAATTTCAGAGGCCGGGCAGCCGCAAAATAAATTTTACCTAAAATGTACCTAAAATTTGCCTAAAATTACCCCGGCTCCCGGTCCTCGAAAATTTACCTAAAATTTACCTCCCCGGGCTCTGGGCTCTCCAAAACTTACCTTCTCGGGAGGTAAAGCCCGGAGCTCGGTAAGGTAAATTTTAGGTAAATTTTAGGTAAATGTCAGGAAAGCGTCGGCCTTCTCAAATTTACCTAGAATTTACCTCCCCGGGCCCCGGGCTCATCAAAAGAAACTATGTACTATTTACTATTTCTTTATGTGTATATATGTATACGCACAGGCATGTGTACGCACATGTAGATATATACTACTCGCTTTACCCATCTATCTTTCTCTCACAATCTATGTATCCGCACATATCTGTCTCGATGACTACCTTCAACCACCCTGCACAATCTAGGCCCGGCATGTTGGGACTCGGGGTCGCAGAATACTCATTCTCTGTGAACTTTGTGAATCACTGTCATCGCTACATCCCTGGAAACCCGGGTCCTGTAAAGTGCCTCCTCTGCGGCGACTCTGTGACTTCTTGGCAATGCAGGCAGCCATGCTTTGCTGAAAGGTGGCACCAGTCTCCGGGAGCAAGAGGTCGTCGATTGCCCTTGGCTGGAAGCGTTGCTGCGCAGCAGCCAGCAAGGCCTGCCATCACGCACAAGCTGCATGCGCAAGCGTCGGGGCTGTGCATGAGCACATGACATGTCGCGAAAACGCAATCAACAAGCTGCACATCTGCGCATGACTAGAATGTGTCAGGCAGAAGTTATTGTAATGCAGCATTCTGCAACAGCACAGCAGGAGTGTTTCAGTCAGAGCAATGCTATGCCTAGGCGGAAACTAGCCTCGGTGGTCTGCTTGTACTTCTTCACGTCCTCTTTCGTGAACCTGTCCTTCCTGAACAGGACCAAGTAGCACCTGTTCCAGGAACTACGGATCACTTATGGGGCAAAAAGTATAGAGTATAGTATAGAACATAGAGGGCTTCAGAAAAGAACAGTAAACAGTCACCGTCATGGCAAGGGAGCTTCATTGCTTGCAGCCTGCAGTGCCCCACATGTCCTTAAAGCATAGCAACATCCACACAGCACAAGGTTTTCAGCTCTCAAGCAGTTGCAGGCTCGTCAGGATCTCCTGGCTGTCGCTCTTTCTCGAAAGCCAAGAAAACATCGGCCCCTTCCAAGTTCTGGAAATAAGCGCGTGCTTCCTGGCGCTCTGTCAGAGATGGCAGGCAGCAATGCACGTGCTCTATCTTGGTATCAAATGAGTCTGCTTGCCTCAACCATGCTGTGAGCATGCCGATAGGACGTCCGGAACCACGTCGAACCAGCGCCGTCGTGGCCCCCCTCCTGCAATTGTCTGAATGGCGGCCTGTTCGATGTTTGCAGAAAGCCTGCATCTGTTTTGTGTTGTGGTAGTAGTGCAGCTCGCCCATGTCTTCCACCTGCATGACCACACGATTTCCGTAGTTACGAACACGGATGCCTCCGCCACCAGGAGCTGCTCCATCAGCTGGCTGCTCCAGGGCCGGCCCTGCAGCGTCCGCAGCTGCGCCGGCATCAGCGGCCACCCCTGCTGCAGAAACATCGGCATCGACGCCAACATCAGCAGCATCCTTGTCGGAGTCGGATGACTGAAGCATGTCCAGGAGCTCCTGTAGCCCAGCCTCATCTTCATCGGACTCCTGACATGGGCAGCTGCACACAACAAGGGCCCAAGGACTCAGGACCCGGAAAGAAAAGAAACGACAGCGCGCAATACCTGCTACTACCACGCCGCAGCTACCCAAGAAAATGCTCTTGCCATTCTTGCCCATAGTCATAGCCGTCACTACATATTCCTTTTACTATTACTACAGTACTGCGCCAAGACCGCCTTACTGACTCGCTACCACTACACTGCACAACATTGTAAACCACAGTGGCACACAAGAGACTTGACTGGACTACTCATTGCTCCGCACGCAACAAGCACTGAAATCACTGGATGGAAGCGCTGGAAGTGGCGCGGCTCCTCGGAACCCGCCTCGACGTCCGACAACTCTGGGCAGCCGGGAGGTAAATTTTTGGTAAATTTTAAGTAAATCCCGCCCTTTGAAATTTTCCTAAAATTTACCGAAAACTTACCTCCCTTTACCTAAAATTTACCTCCCCGGCTCCCGGCCCTTCACCCCAGACGCCGGCCTCCTGAGATTTTCGTGAAATTTACATCCCGGACTAGTGTCCGGAAAAAATTGAGAACCTCCCCCATTAGCTTTAATTACAAATCTATCTGGCCAGGGCCTCTAACAATCAGGAGTTTGCCTTGCGCCGCCAAACCTATACTATAGCTACACTTTACTATATTACTATACCGGGTGAGAGACATTCTTGCGCAGGACAATGCTCAATGGAGGACGCAGGTGAAGGCGTGGCGGGATCGTCTGGGAGCCAAAGGCGTTTTTGCAACACCTCAAGCCTTGGACCACCTTCTTTCCTGTGCCGGAAAGTCGGAGGAGCTCGGTGGTGCGAAGGCTGCTGCTGACATTATGTGCGGCCCAAACGCTGCGCACCAGATCAAGGCAGCCTTGTCCACAGTGCTGGTGGATGTATCGCAAAATCCGGTGAGGGAAGCATGGACCCGTTCTGGTATTGCGAAGTGCCTTCACACGGCAACGCAGCTTTTCGGCTACAAGCGTAATCGGCTACTCTTGCCCCTGGAATTGATGCTGGTGCAGGGGCATACGGCCTCTTTGAACATTCCGGAGCGCATGACATCGAATGACCTACACGACTTGGCGTGCATGGGCATCAGCTTGCCCAGCCTGGGCGTGATCTTTGCCAGCCTGGGGTTGAGTGTTGGCCTGTGAGACTCTGGTGGAGTAGCAGTAGCAGTAGCAGTAGCTTTGTAGTGCTGTAGACTGTAGTCACTGTAGCCAGTAGCCTCACTAGCCGTCACACGACACCAGCAGCACAGTCGGTAAGCGAGCGCAGCTGGGCAAACTGTCAGCTTCGCGTAGCCGGATCTTTTTTTCAGCACTCAGCACTTGACATAGTACATAGTGGCTGTGTTGGCCGCGACCTCCTTGCAGATGTGTCAGGAAGTCTTTGTACATGTTTTCTTGTTGCTCAAGTCCAGTACATAGTGATAGTCTGATAGTGGTTCTGAACTTCTTCTTGAGCGACCTAGAGCTCCTGTGCAGAACTTCGTTGTAGGCTTGCAGATGTGTGAGAGGTCATCGGCTGAATGTGTAGGACGACGAAGCTATAGTCACTAGATCTTGAGCACGACTGCCCGCAGTTCTGCAGGCTTCTAGCTGCTTCCTCTGTAAGCATGGAATTGGCTTGGCATTAGAGGACCTGATGTGTAGTCGAGTCTGTAGACTGTAGACATCTATGATGCAATGCGCGAATTGTCTACTTGCTCAGAGAGAGGAAGTGCCTAGCCTGCGTTGTTAATTTGTTGCAAGTTTCGTGTGGCTTGCAAGCATACCCAGCAAACAATGTACAGCTGCGATGTAGCTAGCAACTGTGCCAATCTAAACTCTAAACGTATCCGTCATAGCCATTGTTGAGTGCAGAGGTGGTTTGACCGCCCACGTGCTGGGATGTTGCTAGGCCTAGGCCCTTTGAGGCGTACAGTCGTACAGCACGCTTGGCGCAGGCTAAGTGCTCAGCAGCATTGCTTCCAATGCAAAACACATTGGGCGACAAGTTTGCCTGGGAGCTATTATCTTGTCATATTTCTGCTCTTTGAGCTTTGCTTGCCGCAGACTGCTTGTGTGATCGCTTCTTGTCGGCTTGCTGGTGACCTCTCAGGTGCAGATAGGGTGATCTGTGATCAGTAGTGACTAGTGACTGTCACTAGTGACAGCTTCTTGGATATGGCGAAGAAGGCGCTCAGGAGCGTGTCAGGGCAACAAGCACCTTCACGGGGGCCCCCAAGTACTTATTTACGGACGAGACATAGCGTAGCAGCAGCTTTTCAGCAGTAATGGTAACTAGTAGAAGCACGTACCCCGTGCCTTGAGGTTCGAAGTAGTTCCAGTTCAGCGCGCTAATCACTACTTGTCGCGCACCCCCCTTCCCAAGCCCATTTTGTTGAAAGCGCAGGCCCAAGCCACAAGCCACGATTGCCAGGAGTCTCGTGTGGCGTTGAGAGGGCCGCAGCAGAAGAAGCGCGCAACTTCTGCAAGAGTCAGCCCAAGCCGCCAGCAGTCACGTTGCCAGCCGCGTCGCGCGTCTGCACTTGTGGCTTCTGTGGGAAGAAGAGCAGCGTGAAGGCCAGGGTTGTGGGCCAACCACATACACATGCAGACAAACAGAAGGGATGAGAAGGGCGAGAGAGGGAGCATCATGCTTGTGGTCACACACACGTTCTATCTCTCACTCTCTTCTTGTCTAGCTCTGTATTTTTGTCCCTCTCTGTCTCTTTGCATCTCTGTTTTACTATTTTACTTATTAAATATGTAAGTCAATGTAAGTAATACGGAAATGCAAAGAGAGAGAGAGAGAGAGATTTACTCATCCACTTAATGTTCGTATCATTAACTGTATATTTTATTCCCATTACTTCGTCTTTATGTCCATGCGTGAATTTCACTCACCTTGCCTCAGTCACGCGTTCCATCAGCCGCTCATCCTCATTACTTGCGTGGAAGGTTTCGTAAAGTCTTCTCGTGCGTCCAGTGGGTGCATGGGGTACGCGTACTTGCTCTTTCCCCTCTCTCTCTCTCTCTCTCTCTGTGTCTCTATCCTGTCTCTCAGTCAGTCTATCTCAGTCTATCTCTCTGACTCTATCTGATCTTTCTCTCATTCTGTCTCTCTCTTTCTCTCTCTATCCATTCCTCTTTTTCTCTGTGTCTCTCTGTCTCCCTCCATCTCTGTCTTTCCTTCCTTTCTATATTCGCTATATTCAAGGCGTTAAGTTCTCCGAAGAATGGTCTGGGTTGATTTATTACGTGCTATTGCTATTGTTGGTCAGGATCCCGAGTCGTGGGGACAGAAGGATCCGGAAGGCTATCCGTGCGGCCCCGCTTGCTACGACTGCTTTGACTTGGCGGCTGTGATCCGTCCAGGCGAAGACGCCGAGGACTTGTTGAAGGGACAAGAACCCACGAGCGCCGGACCAGACCCTCACCAGTGACTTCAAGACCGCCCTTGTTTCGCCCTGGCGTGTCTGTGGACCAGAAGTGCGTGTACGGATACACAGTGTCCCAGAAGTACGCGCTTGTCACCGAGAAGGAGTTCCTGGCGCAGAACCGGTGGACTTGCCCTGCATGGGCCGGGTGCAAAACAGTGCGCCATGTTCCTCCTGGGTCTGGAGGGCATGCCTCCGGACCAGGCCCAAGCCGTGAGGACAGTGACCTTGGAGTTCAGCAGGAGCGCAGTGCGCTCAGACAAGTACTTGTGTCCTGCAGACCAACTTGGAGGCCAGTTTGTTCTGTGAGTGGTTGCGCGTGGCACGCGTGTTTAGCAGGGCTTTCATATAGTCACTATAGTCATGGTTTTCCTAATGTAGCGTAGATAGTCGATTACTAGATTCAGTAGATGGGGAAGGTTCCGCAGGAATGAAGTGAGTGTATTTTTCCAGGTGTTCATTTTGGGGGAGCCTACATGTCCAATGAAATCCGATGTTTTTTTTTGAAGCCCGGTGCAGGATCAAGGCGACCGCATGCTCGCACACGTGGCTGGGCTCACACGTCCAAGCAGGGTAGTGGAACAGAGAGCCTGAACACGAAGCTGACGGTCAAGAGTGTGGGCGACTTGCGTCACGAGGCCGACCTCGCTCGGAAGCAAGCGGAGGAACTTGATGCTCAGTTCAGGCAAGCGGCCACTGCCCTGGAGACTGGGGGTGGGGATGCCGATTCCGCAGACGAGCTCATGAGAAAGGATGAAGACGAGTCAGGAACTCCAGAGCCGGGCAGGGCTGTCAAGCGCCGTGCCGGTCTCGGCGGAGGCATGATGAACCCAGCAGCCAAGACCCAGCCGCAGGCTACGAAGAAGTTGAAGAAAGCTGCTGCTGGCAGTGCTGCTAGTGCTGCTAGTGCTGGTCCTGTGGAAGCCGCCCCAGCAGCCGAACAGGAAGGTGTGCTGGTTCCAAGGGCAGCTGTGCCCTCGCCAGCGCTGCTGCGTTTGAGGGGCGCGGAGAAGCCCTCAAGTGAGCAAGGTCGCCCGTCCTCGAAAACGGGTGGCAAGGCAGCTACAGCTACAGCTGCCAGCGCAGGTGCTGAAGCCATGGATGAGGAGATGCAGTCCGTGGCCGAGCACTGTGGTCCCTCATCGGCTTGGTTTGCGAGAAGTTCCTTGAGTTCAAAGCGGAGCCTGGGAGTGGAATGTGTATCAGTGTGCGCCATGTCTATGTCAGTCTATGTCTATGTCTATGTCGTGCTCAGTTTGTTGCCTAGCGTCCTCTTGTTTTACTAGTCATAGTGAAAATACTGATTACTGATAGCTACTGAGACTGCTATTGAATATCGGTGGTCAGTTTGCGATAGTAGGCTCTGCTAGGGCTGCTCTGCTCGGGGGCCCTGAGTTTGTGAGGTGTCACGTCGTGGAACTTAGACTTAGACATACTGGATGTTGTGCCTGCGCTGTGTTCTTGGCAGCTGCGATAATCAAAGGGTGTGTTGGTGGTTTTGCGTGTGTGACCCGGATCAACGAAACTTCTCCAGTAGCATGCTGAGGACCAGCAACGGTATGGCCTCTCTGCGAAGCTTCGAGGAGTCTGGTTCAGTCTGGTCCGTGTCCGGTCTAGCAGCAGGGTGGCTTCTGCGCTGCTTAGGCTTATACCAACCTGTGCTTACTGTTCCAATCTTCTAGGAAGTTTGAGGTGCGCTTCACGTTATCGTTGACGTCTGGCGAGCTAGCGTGGAAGTCCTAAAGTTCTAAAGGTTTCTTGGTTATAGGAGTTATAGGGCCCTCAAAGTTCTTCAGATTCCAGAGTCTGGAGTCTAGACATTGAAAAGATTATTTCTAAAGGTATTGAGACCTGCAAACGTCCCGCCATCCGTCAGTCGGAGATCAGGTGCGATGTCCCATCTGGCGCTATTGAAATTTCGTGTACAATGTAGATTTTAATTGTACGCAGAATTTAGATTTCGATACAGTTTCCTTGAGTCTGATGTTTTCAGCCTGGGCTGTTGTTGTATTCTGGTTGCAGTTAACAGTTAGCAGCTAGCAACGAAGCAGCAAACACGTTTTGCGCAGATCTTGGGACTGTGCTTCTCTCAGGCAAGTCAGATCCGGGCTTCCGGAATGCTAGCGAGACCTTGAGCGAGCGCATAGACGCTTGCCAGAGCTGCGACGTGTTGGCATCGAAGGACATTCGACAGATGAAGCTGGATGATGTCAGGAAGCTCGTTACGCTCAGCAAGGCTGGCTGGGAGAAGTACCCCTTGCACGTCAAGTCGAAGCTAGTCCAGCACCGCATCCTGCACGTCCACTTGGTGAACTTGGCTCGTGGCTTCGGGGTCCCCCTGCCTACGGCTGTGACCTTGAGAAGACGGAGACAAGTGAGCAGAAACCGCCGGTTCTTACTGCAGTCGAGGCCATGAAAGCTTTGGCTGAGTCTCTGCAGCTGCTGGGAAGTTCAACGTGCGGGCGCCTGCTCTCCCGTCCCTAGTGAAGGACCTCGTCGCCGTTGTCAGGGGCAAGTTGCAAGAGCTCAGGGTCATAGGGGACAGCTCCAAGCAGGACGAGACGGACTTTGTCCTGGACATTGGCCAGGCGCAGAAGCAGAGCGCCAAGACGGAGGAGAGTGTCATCGAGAATGCGTTGGAAGCAGAGGCAGCCATCGCGCAGGCTGCGTGTGAGAGCCTATTGACCTATTGCTATAAATACTACTATTCAAATTCAAGTACTATTACTGTTACTATTACCATTACTATACCTATTGAGGACCTATTGCCCTTTCACTAGGTCACTGTAGGGTGCTAGGGCTAGCCTAGGGCCTAGGATCTGAAACCTTAAACCTGGATTCGGATCTTGACCTCCACCCTAAACCCTGAGCCCTCAACACCAAACCCTGAACAACATCACTATCACTATACTTTAAACCCTCAACCCTAAAGCCTTAACACTAAATCGCCATACCCGTCCAACTTTTTTTGGCTGTTATTCCAGTCTGGTAAGTACGCATCCAAATTTCATGTGTTCTCATTGTGGGTCGGTGCTCATCCCAAGTCAGTATGTTGCTGCTTTACTTTACATCACTACGAATTCCCATCCAGATTCACACTGGCTGGTCAAAGCGAG
Source organism: Symbiodinium pilosum (assembly GCA_905231905.1). Lineage (NCBI taxonomy): Eukaryota > Dinophyceae > Suessiales > Symbiodiniaceae > Symbiodinium > Symbiodinium pilosum. The sequence goes on from CAJNIZ010007600.1 coordinate 9,418, forward strand.
CCCCAATGCTCACTACCCAGAATTAAAATTCGGAATAGACGTATTTCCCTTTTGCCAAGGGCATTGCAGAGATCGTGGGCTCGGCCTTGGGCCATGGCGACGTTTTCTTCGATGTGATCAGAAAGGGTCTCGAGTGCAAGGAGGCCGCTGTCTGTTTTGCGGAGGTGCTGCTGAAGGGCAAGATGGCTTTGGATTTGGAGATGAAGCAAGACGCCATCGTCTGGGGAAGCTCTGCTCTTGCGCCTCTAGTGGAGATTGCCAACCGCCTGGAGGCAGTGGGGAGGTTCTTCAGCCACATCTTCTGTGTGGATGTTGCCGATGGCATGAAGGAGACATCGGATGCTGATGTGCAAGTCATTGTCCAGTACGCTGGGCGACATCTACTGGAGAAAGGCCTCCAGCGAATCATCAACGACCCTGAGTCTTGGTGGAAGAAGGAGATCGATGACATGGTCAAGACTGGTGCTGGCAGCGTTCTCGCCGCGATGAAGATTGGCCAGCTCCAGGAATGGATTCGGGAGGAGGGCACATGGTCTTGGCAGACACTCGCATCTGCCACCAATGCTTTCTCAGAGGTGAGAGTCTCCTGCAGATCCCAAAAGCTTGGGCAGCTGCAAGACGACTTCATCGTGACTTGGGCTTGGGCTTGGTTAACGTGTAGAGTTTAGAGTCTAGAGTTCAGAGTTTGAAGTTTAGAATTCATAGTTTACAGTTGGAAGTCCAGTGTCTAGAGTCTAGAGTTTGAAGAAATCTAGAATTAGAATTCAGCTTCAGTGACAGTTCAGTGATTTCAGTGTGGTAGAGTTCTTTATCTAAGGCCAGGGTGCTGGCCACAGCGAAGAGGTGGATGGCTAGCGGCAAGGAGGACGAAGTCAGTAGCCGCCATGCCGACTGCATGCTGGCTGACCTTGCGTCCGTCATCGAGTACCCCCACGTGCGTGACGTGCAGCAGAAGGTGAAGACATGGATGGCAGAGCGGCAGCAACTGGTTGCTACTAACGACCTGCTGCAGATCCTCAATTCCGAACCCGGGAGTTCCGTCGACGCCAAGAAGGTCCTGGTGTGCATGAAGAGTTGCGGGGCATGGCCGGAGAACGCCGTCCAGCTCCTTCCTGGCTTCATGAAAACATTGATTCAGGATACCGTGGCCAAGGCCGAGTGAGACCAAGCGGAGCTGTTGTTGTTTGTTTGAGTGAGTAGGGTATAGTATAGGGTGTAGGGTGTAAGGTTTTAGAGTTATTCAGAGTTTAGGGTTTAGGACCTTTAGGATCCATGGTTAGAACTTTAGGGTTTCGGATTTTGGGTATAGGGTGTAGGGCTTTTGGCGCTAGGGTATAGGGCCTAGGGTGTAGGGTTTAAGCTTTAGGGTTTATAAGGTTGAGCACCGTTTAGGATTTAGAGTACTAGGTCACTAGGTTACTAGGTTTGGGGGTTTAGTTTAGGATTGAGTGCCAGGTGAGTGGACTCGAGCCAAAGCAGTCGCAGATCCGCGAGAACTTGTCCCTTATGAGGGAGCTTGTGGGCAAGACGCCAGACGGTGATTGCGCAGCCTGTCTGAAGAGGTTTGTGTCCTGCTGGACTGATATCTTGACATCAGGCAGCGTGCTCCTCACTGGCAATCTCACGGTGAGAAAGAATGAGGACGACTTCAGCAAGTTTTTCAAGGAGCAGGGCCTGACCACCTTGAAGACATTGGCTCAGCAGAGGAAGAAGATCAGTCAGGCCGACGAGACTTTGGACAAGATGGAGGAGGAACTCACGAGGCTCGGGTTGTCTGACCTCGTCACGATGCGCCTTCCCAAATCCATTCAGTCCGAGTTGTCAGCGCAGAGCTTTGACGATGCGGTGAGTTTTCAGGCGGCTTGATGGGCAACACCAGCGTTTGGTTGCCAAGAAAGAGGCTGGCGAGGTCATCAACGTTGACAAGGACTACTTCCATGCGTTGGCCTTCAATGGAGAGGATAGTTGGCGCCACAAACTTCCTCAGGATGGTGATTGGGAGGCCGTCTACAAGGTTGCCAAGGAGTACATCCTGAAGTACCTTTCGGCCACGTGCGTCAACACGTTTGTTGATAGATTCAAGGAGGACGGAAATTCGAACATAGTGGCCCTGCACCCCAAATCTTTGACTACCTTACCCGACTACCCGTACCCTACACCCCACACCCCAAACCTTCAAACCCTCAGCCCATCAATGAACATGTGTGTGGGCTACAAGCGGTTTATATCCACAGGTCGATGCACACAGCTAGAAGCCTCAGCTCAAGCAGAGTTCCCGCTAGAAGCATTAGCTCCAGCAGGCAGCACACAGACTCAGACCACATAGTCCCCCTTAAGTAGATAGAATGTGGAAGTGGCCAAGGTCAGAGTCAGATCCCTATATAGCCCAATCTACCCCATAGTCGCCATAGTCTATCTACCTAAGGAGGACTAGACTAAACTAAACTTCACAAAGCCCACGTATTTTAGATTGGTGTGCTCAAGCCCTGGTCCCAGAGCAGGTGTCAGCAGACATCAAGTCGTTCCTGCAGGTGTTTATCAAGGAGGTTTCAAGCGATGGTGCCCGGGAAGCTCTTCAGGAGCTCAAACAGCTTCAGGACAGGGCCGCAGATGATAGCCTCATTGCTGAGACCTACAGGGTGGAAATCTTCTTGTGCAAGGGCCTTCGACAGCATGCACTTGGCAAGAGCACGAACAACGAGCAGGAGGTTGCCTCTGCTCTGTCCCAGGTGCTTCTACAGGGTCAAAGCCCAAACCCCGGATATGCCCTAGCCCTTGCCCTAGATCCTAAAGTAAAGTTGAAACTTGACCCCCAAATCCTAATCCTAAACTTCTCTAAAGCACACGACTCATCCAACATGCAGTTTTAAGGCATTGTTATGTTTGTTATGTGCATTGCCATAATTGGACTGGAGTCTTCAGTCCTGCAAGTTGTGCAGGATGTTGCTGGGGGGTTGTGGTGACGGTTACTTGTATCTTGGCCCATCCCTGAGGTCCAGAAGCAGCTCGCGCTGATCACCCCATCAAATTCGTGCCCTGTGCAGGAAGAGCACGTTGCCCCACTTGTGTTAAAGCTTTCCCGCGAAATCGTGGGATGAGCTGAAACTGCTGCTGAAGGCAGCTTCAGATGTCTGAGGGCTTTGAGACTTGCTGACGATGTAAGTTCCCAGGCTAACACCAATGTGCTCAGCGTGGATTGGCTTTTAATGGGGCATCTTCATGCTGATTAGGGGTGCAAATCGGATAAATAGGCATATATGGTTATAACCTTAGTTAGTAAAGGTAGCTGTAACTAGACAGGAAATTTCAGCGGACTCAGCCTGTGATTAGGGCTTTAAGCCTCAACTGGGCAAAACACTCCCGGAAATGGGCCAACAAGGTATTCAACAGATATTGCATCAATCGTGACTCTTGCTGACTTTTGCGAAAAAGGGGCGAGAAAAAAATGGGCTTGCGAAAAAGGGGCGAGAAAAAAGTGGTTTAATTACTTAGGCTTGATTCATAATTGTTTGGTATCAGTTTTGGCAAGCATGTGTCCTCCTTGAGTTGAGGGCAAATCCCTATCCGTGTTTTGCTGTTGCGCGACAAATTTCTTCATTTCCTGCGCCAAAACATCGGTTGAGGCCCTCAACCGATGAATTGATCGGAGATCATTCATAAACCGTAGACCTGGCCGCACAGACTCGCTGCCCGAAGGCGGGCTAGCAACAGGTCAGGTGCAACATGGGAGCAAAAAGCCCAGGGGAGAGCGGCTACTGGAGGACAGTGAGCTTGTCGTAGCACATCACTGGCGAGTCAACCCTAGTTAGTCCCTCAACTATACCTTAAGCCCTAAAGCCCTAAGCACTAAACTAAACTAAGCTAAACTTCTGAGTCGTCTTTGATGTAGCCGATACCACAACAATACGAGCTAAGTATGTCAGTAGGACTGCGATGTTCACGAGTATGTGGCCCCTGTCTCAGCAATGTCATGTGAATCCTGCCAGGTAAATGTCAAACACCGCAACTCAATCTTCGGGTTTTCCAGGATATGTAATTTTGCTTGGGGTCCCCATAGTCAAGATTATAAAGTTGGCCATAGTTTGGGGAATCTATATTAATGGGGTTCCCCTATTCCTGGAAACCACTTTTAGCCAATAGTGTTTAAAGGGAACAGCTTGATGGTGCATGCAAAGCTCAGGCGTGTGACTGAGAGTGACACTCCAATCACACCAAAATCCCATGCCACAGGCGCACAGTCATCCCATGCCACAGGCACACAGTCATCCCAGGTCACAGGCGCGCAGTCATCCCAGGTCACAGGCGCACAGTCATCCCAGGTCACAGGCACACAGTCATCCCAGGTCACAGGCGCGCAGTCATCCCAGGTCACAGGCGGACAGGCAGATCAGACCGCCAGTGTTCAGACAGCGCAGAGCACCGGTGCCCATTCTGGTGTTCAGCAGTACGCCCAGGTGAGGTACACCAGCGCTAGGCCAAGCCAAGAACTTGTTGATGCCTCATATGGTTGGCAGACGCTTGAAAGCAGTGGCCATTTCATTTGGAGAGGACTCAGTGATCATTTTATCGACCCATCCTTGTTGGTGCCAATCACATGGCCATACCGCACTACACTTGTGTATGTTGATGATGGATGGAAAGTCTTGGAACTGTGCGTAGCCTGGCAGTCTTTGAAAGACCCCATTGCTTTTCTACCTTGTGGAGAAGCCCAGTGCATGGTGGTCCTCAGCTCAGGTGAGGAAGACCCAAGCATGTTTGGCGTTGAAGTGTTGGGCGAGGTTATCCAGAATAGTGGCTTTCAGGACAGTGATGCCATGCTTTTGGATGATGAGCCATGTGTGGATGCTCCGGCTGGGGCATCCGAGCCACAAGAGTTTGCTCCAGCACTGCCAGAGCCCGTTGCAGATCAGATGGAACATGTTCCTGCCTCTGTTCAGACAGATTCAAATGAGCCAGTCGTAGTGGATGGTATAGGGCTATCTATGGGATCCACGTTGGGTGCACTTAAGGCGGCCTGCTTGAAGCTCAACCTTTCACAATCAGGGTCCAAACGTAGGTGCCTGGACCGCTTGAGAGGGTATGTGCAAGGTCACTCATCTCCCGTATAAGTCTTGGTGTCTGAAGGCGGTGCCTGATCAACACCGTTCGCTTCCAGAAGGGGTTCGAGAGTACCCTACAATCTCCTTTGACATGAGCTACACTGGATATGATTGCACTAATGAGCCAGCAGATTCTGAAAAGTACAAATTGGCGTGCCTCATAGTGCACTGCAGTCACACGGATGCAATTGCAGCAGTACCTCTTCCTGATAAGAGTGCGCCTTCAATGAAACACGCAGCTGTGGAGGTAGTCCGCTTTTGTCAGCGACAACGAGCCATCCATGTTGCTGCTTCAGGGCTTAGCTTTGAATGCTCGCAAGCGGTTGGGTTTTAAGACTAGGATTAGGAATCCGCCTGTTGCAGCCCACCAGGCCAATGGGCCAGTGGAGAAAAGTGTGGATGTCGTCAGAAGATTGGCCAATGTCATGCTGTCCATGGCCCGGGAACGCCTGGGAATAGAGATTGGTGTCAACCATCCTCTCTTCAGCTGGGCGTTCATCCACAGTGCGTGGTGCTACTCCAGGTATCGTGTCAAAGCTGGCCTCACCGCTCACGAACGTGCGAGCGGGGCACGATACAATGGCAAGCTTGTACCATTTGCTGAACCGGTGTATGCCTATGTGAAGCCCATTCAAAAAGGTAACGCCAAGTGGGAAATGTCAATTTTCTTGGGCAAGTCCACAACAAGCGACATGTTCATTGTTGGAACAGCGCAAGGCATCCGCCTCACCAAGTCCGTTCGACGGACTGGACAGCCATGGAAGATGGAACACAAGCTCGCTGAGAGTCTGAATGTGCCATGGGATTATCATTTAGGCACCTTAGGCACCCGACTAGTTCCTCAAGCTAGGACTAGGGCCCCTAATGCTGTAAATGTCCCAGCTATAGCCCCTGTGCCAGAGTTGATGCCGCGTCCAGGTGGTCTGCCCAGTGTTCCAGCAAGGTCAGACAGGATGCTAGGTGCGTATGTTGCTCCAGCAATGCCGCCACAGGTGCAAACTCAAACTTCCGAAGGCCATCCGCAACAGCCACCATCCATTGCGTCCGCAGCGCCAAGCGCAAGGCCAAGGCTAGTCCTTTCGAGAGATCCCCGCACCCGAGCAGCAGAAACTCCAATGAGCCCAATGGACGTAGCTGGATCAGATCCACCTACAACGCCTGAGGAAGCTCCCTTGTTGCCAGATTCAGCTATGTTGTCAGAGCTTGTTCCAGGGGCGCCCAGGCATGAGGTAGGCGGGGATGCAGGTGATGCAGATGCCAGGCCAAGCAAGATTCCACGCGTGAGGCGCATTGCAGATGAGGAAATGTTCGTGAATGATGAGGAGTTATGTGAGCCACCGGAATGGCGAGATCCAGCGGTGTATGCGCAATGGATTGA
>CAJNIZ010007602.1:0-20398 GCA_905231905.1 Symbiodinium pilosum
GTGGATTGTGTCGGCGACCACGCCTAGCGAGTACTCCTTGCTGCGTCTGAAAGAAAGTTTCCTACTTTGTGTTGCTGTAACCTTTGGCTCCAAGGTTCACTTCCACATGTTTTGCTGCTCGGTTTTTTTTTCGCCCACCCACCCACTCCTGGGCTTTAACAAGCGCTTCGCAGTTACCTGTGAAAGTGCTTGTGTTGCAGTTGCGTACGCTGTTGCTTTGAGGGGGGGTGTACTGTGATCTATCTTAGGCTGCCTTTCCTGCTTTGCTTTTGCTTTCCTCTCCATCTCTACTGGATGGAGGGGATGAATGATCCCAGCATCTCGCCACGACAAAAAAAGAGTAGTCCGCTTGCTTTCAGTGCTTGCTGTCTGTGGAAGTTCAACATTAAGTAATGAAAATCGATCCGAGAAGCTTAGACGGCGCATCTGGAGGGTTTGATGTGTTTCGGATTCGCTCAACCCAAGCTTCACATGGAAACAAGCGAGCAACGGCATGGAGTGACTCTTTCCTGCTCGTGGCTTTCAGGATGGCAAACCTATCAGCATCTAGGAGCCTCGTTATCGATGAAATAAATGACCCGACGGTCAGCCTGTTTCACGTGTTGTTTGAGTGTCTTGCGAAGTACATTCGGGTGTCATATCACAATTTTGAATTTTCGATACGCATCCATATTTCGGACTTGACGCTCATTTGTTGGAACCACTCCAGCACTTGCGTGATTCAACTTATGCGGAATTTTGTTATTGCATTCATTGTTTCCTATGTCTGAAATCAGACTTCTTGGAAATACAAAACCAAACAAATGTTAGCATCGTGCGTGCTTGGGTGGTCATGCGTGTCGCTTTTTGGTTGCTCTGATGGGGTTCTTGGGGGGTGGTGTGTTGGGTCCTGCCATGACATGGGAGCGCCGGCGGTTGCCAAGAGATTGGCTGTGTTGCGCAGGTCTCCGGTTTAAGACCCATGTCTTAATTTCGGATGCATTTTCATTGCTTGCGTGTTGGGTCTTTTTTAGTCCCCGCGAGGAAAACGCGGCATGTTTAGGGTGGTGCTAATCCAAATGGTTTTGCTGAGCTTGTCATCTGCAGTTTTGTATTGGGGACTGCAACAGATGCCCCTGTCATTGTGGTTAAAAGACCACAACTGTAGGAACATTTTTTCGCGGTGAGGGTTGCCCTTCTACATACGTAGCGGATGACACTGGGTGTGGCAGATGATGTGTTTGCGTTCAGCTGCTGACGTGATTTGTGTGTAGCGGGTTTTGCACGTCAATGTAACGGAGGACGTGTAACATGTTGAGGCAGTGGATGATTTACCTTGGTGTAACGGACTTGGCCCACAGCCAGAAATGCTTCTATCGCAATGGCCATGCCCACGTTTTTGAATACATTTGGTACGTTGGAACTTGGCATTCAGCCCTTTTGCAGTCGTGTAGGTTTTGCTGGTTTCAGTTTTAATGTGGCTTACTGTAGACTTGTAACTTAAATGATGGTGCTCGTTCACCTTGAGCTTGAACGACGTTTGGTATTTCAATTGCTGGTGGATCAAATCCAATCCAGCACTTGCCCCTGCTGGTAGAACATCCAAACGTTGCTATTGCAATATGCAAAAATCTGCAAGCACATCAAGCCAAAAAACAATCCGTGTTGGGACTTTGTCGTTTTCACTTGCTACCGGGGGAAATATGCAGATCACTTTGAGCAATCTCCATCCCATTTACAGGAATCTAAATCTATCCAGGCCCAGGAAACTATAGTGCTTCGTGTTGTGGCAAAAAAGAAGAGAGCCAATATGCACTGGAAACGGAATGAACCCAGCCCATCCCTTTGGCTCAAACCTGCGTAGTGTGCATTGCATGTTTTCACGCAAAATGTTTGCACAAACTTTGGAGTGATATTATGTTACCTGCTTCAGACTCAAGGTAATCTTGGTGAGGCCCATGATTTCCAAGCCTTGCTCGGTGGCCAGTGCGGCCAATGCTTTGAGCGAATTCAATGTGTTTTTACTCGATCCAGTTCAGTTTGGCAATTCTGTTTGGCGAGTTCCGATGCATTTGTACTTCTCATGTTAGCCCCATGATACCATGGCCAGCATCAAGAAAAACAGCGAGAAGGCGCGACAACCTGGTTTACGCCGCGCGCTTCTCTTCTCGCTAAGCAAATCAGTTGACTTGCTATTGTGTTTGCCAGAATCTTCTCGACCGCATCCGCACATTCCAGCGGGGTGACAAAGCCAACAAAAGATGTGCCGATTGCACAGAGGACCTTGTTGTTGCGTAGCGCAGTTGTCCGCAGCAAGGTTTATACATAATTTTCATGTGGTGAGAGGTTGGGCCGACTTACGTCTGCCTTTCCTTCGGCACCTTTGTCTGCACGACATGTGGCGGGCTACATCGTGAGTTCAGTCACAAGGTGAAGGCAACAAAACTCAACTTGCATCCGCTGGTTTGCACATGTCACGTCAAAATAGATATTTGTTGCAGGGCATCTCGGTGTCCAAGTGGACTTTGGAAGAGGTGGAAGAGATTGAGCGTGGGTGCCATAGTTTTCAGCCAGTATGCTGCAGAAATTTGGTGAAACAACTTATCGGGCTTGAGGTGGAGGAAATGCGAAGGCCGCTGAGAAATTTTTGGCTTGTTGGGACCCGCGCGATTACCCAGAACCAGAAAGCAGCGATCAAAGCAAGGCTCTGCTGCCTATGTGGATGTCCATCACAGCCTGAGTCAAGAATCTCTTGTGATCATGTCGATTCAGTGTCGTGACTTCATCAAGATGAAGTACATAGAAAAACGATGGGCTGGGCTCCTGGTTTGATGTACCTTGTAATTTTTGATTGCCGTGCTAAGTACAGTAGAGGTTGCGAGGAATGGAGATCGCGAGAGAGATCGCTTTGAGCCAGTTCGTGACCGTGACAATGGTCGCAAAGCGGATCAAGGCCCGGCCCAGCACAACTGACGCCCTTGAAGAGCTCATTCCCGTTTGTGAGGCCGCAGAGATGATGATTTCTCACATGATCGGAGCGGAAGGGAAAGAGATCCGGATAGCAGAGAGAGAGGTTTTGGTGGTGACCATTCGAATTCAGAATTTCGAGGAGATCGCGAACGTAATAGAGAGCACGGGCGAAGGTCCCAAGACAGCTACGATGTTCGTAACCGTGAATATGATCCTCGAGATCGAGGTAGTGCAGGAAGAGATCGTGACCGAGATTGGGACCCTGACCATGACCGGCACAGGAGCAGGGAATTCGATCGTCATGACGGGTACAGGGACCGAGACAGGGACAGAGACAGAGACCCAGACCGCGACCGTGACAAAGAACGGACTAGGGGTGACCGTGAACGCTTCAGGGACAAGGAAGAGACGAGCCGCTACCGCAAAGATCCTGACTGGAGTAGCGATGATTTGCGCCGAGAGAGATATAGGGAGCGGGAGGATGAGCGCGGACACTTTGATCATCGGGATCGCTACGAGCGCGATCACGTGGACAGAAAGGATCGTCAAGACGACAGAGACTTCCTGGATCGGCGTGATCGCAATGATGGCCGCCGAGATCGGCATGATGACAGAGATTTGAGAGAAGGCAATCGCAGAGGGGGCAGAGACAGGTACGAGGATGATACGGACGATCATCGACATCAAGACACGAGGGAGGCAAGGAACCACAGGCTAGCAGATGACGTGGCATGCGCAGATTGAAAACTCTTTTGTGTTTCCGTCGAGTTCTTGATGCTTGCAGGTCCGATGACTTCTTTCCAGATGGTGGATTGCAAGCACCTGCGAACAACAGAGCAGGCCACATCAGCTGCATTTACCATGTCTGTAGGACAGGTATTTCATATCTGAAGGGCTTGCCTCCCTACCGAGAGCTCTATCCAGGAGTTCCAGAGCCCACCGGTGCAGACTGGAGTGATTTCTCAGGCAGGTGCCACGCATGATGAGCAGAAAGCCTAGCATGCTATATCCAGAAACTGGCCCTTCCAGATGTAAGTAGAAGATGTTGCCGCTGAGAGATTGCCAGCGCAGCTTACTCATGCTGATTCTGTGTTGCCAGGAGCAGACCATGGCAGTGCGCCATCGCATCCACCGCCGTCCGGCGGTGCCTTGATTTTGCTCAACTTTTTGACCGTTCTTTGCAATCTCATAGCTCCTGATTAAGCAGGAATGAGGTGCTTGTTCTGACGGATTTTAATAGGAAGTTCAGGAAGATCTGCACTCCTGGGAATCCTGGCGTCGCTGTGATGTCAGGTTTGCTGGACCTTGACCTGGACTTTACTCAGGCACGGCAAATGCTGCTGCGTTGTGGGGTGCTCTACGTGGTGCTTGCATAGATGTGCGTTAGTGGCAGTATGGGATAGGAAAGGATGAAGAACCACATGCTTATGCACATGAAGATTTCAAAGAGCCACCACGGCTTCCAGGCTCCAGCAGCTCCAGCAGCTCCAGCAGCTCCGGCAGCTCCGGCAGCTCCGGCCATTGCTTCCCAGGTGCTCTTACTCTTGCTTACTGAGATTTTATCACCGACAGGGATTTCCTACAAATTTTGAAAAATTGAGCACGAATCGAGCCGGGCGAATAGGAACGTACCTCCAGGCTACTTTAGGAAAGGCCTACGAAGATCTTTCAGTGCGGTCTAGGCACTTGCGCTTAGTGCAATAATGCCTCAGGCAGCAAGAGCAACATGTTTGCAGGCTGCCGCAGCAGCTGAAGCTCCTGCGTAGGGCGCTGAGTGACTCGCGAAGCCTCGTGGAGCTGACAGGGCTGCTTTCGTTCTTGCAGGACAGTCAGCACTGCTCGCTACTCTGCTTTTGATGACCTCTGTGACCCTCCTGGCCCAGCCAACATGCAGGACTGGCAGATGCCCTGCTCCCCTTTGGTATCTCTTTTTACTTGCACTGAAAACGTCGTGTGTCAGCTCAGCAGATTTGGTTGTGCAGGCCGGTCAACATGTTGCTGCGCCACGTCCCAAGCAAAGTGGCTTCAACATGTTGCGTTTAGTAAGACTACACTGCATCAAATTTTGGGGTGGCAACAGCGAGCCAAGGCCCATGACCCCTATGCAGATGGGGTGCAGCTGGTATGTTTTTCATGTGACTCATGTGCAGCATTTGTATGACCGGAGGCCAGGCGGTCCCACACCGGGCATGCCGAACATTCCGGGTATGCAGGGCATGCAGATGCCGATGCCGCAAATGCCCATGTTGACCCCGCAGCAGATGCAGCAGATGAGTGCTGAACAGCCGCGTGCCCTGTGTTAATAGCAGTTTTGAGTAGAGCATTCAGATGGCAAGAGACTTAAGCTAGAAAGCTTTGAGACTGCATGAGAATCATGATGTGGCCATATCTGATCCTGCGATGACTTGATGACAAGGTTGATGCAGTGGCAAATGACAATGCAAAGTCAGATGCAGATGCCCACCACCCAGTCATTTTTGTTGACGACCTTTTCGAATCTTTGTGTGGAGATGCTAGGAAGGGATTGAGAGACGCATGACTGAGGATGATGCAGATCATGCAGAGCAAGCAGGGCCCAGGAAATTCTGGCCATGCACCACCTGCTTTGGTACCAGGACATCTTCAGGCTTGCATCCGGGATGCAAAAATTGAAGCCAATCAACAAATGAAGCTATAATCACAAAAGAAATCGGCAAACCCGGGCCCCGAAAAGCGATGTTGGATCGCAAGTCCCAGACCCTAACTGAATGGAGATGTTGGCTGGTAAGCTCTAAACTCTAAACCCTCACTGTTAGCAATGTAAACCTGGTGGAATTCCTAACAGGAAATATACATGTCAACTGTTTGAAGTAGGGGAAGGTTGTGCGGACCATTTTGTTTGCAAATTCAGGGGCTGCGTCGCCTCCAACCAAACCGCTTTTTAAGGGCATCCATGCTTGCAATTAAAAGAAAGATCATGTCATCACTATGTTCGCAGTAAGGGAAGGTTGTGCGGATCATTTTTGTTTTCAAATGGGGGTTGCCCCCAAACCCACTTTTTAAAACCATATCTTGACTGTCTGCACTTTTCACAATCCATGAGGATCCGAGGGTCCGAAGGCGACCCCGACTTCATGATCCCTGTGACTATTGACACTCTTCAAGCTCCAAGAGGGTCTGAGGGTAGAAAAGCGAAGACAGTTACTACTATCTGGACCCCGAGCCCCACAATTCCTTGTCCACATTTGGCAAGTGGAATAAATTTTGGATTCTTACGTCATTTTTGGATCGCCAAATCTTCATTTTTTGACTATAATGTATTTTTTGACAGGTCACGCATTGCTTCCTTGCACGGGTCAGATTGAATAATGCCGCATCAGGTGCAGTTGAGATCTTCACGGTGCGTAGAGTCTGTTAGAATGAGTCATAAAGTGCTGCCCAGGGTACCGGCCCGGCATCAGGTCAACTGAATGCTGCTGACTTAGACTGAACTGATTTATTGCTGCTACTTGTGCAGCTGAGAGGGGGATGGAATTTTTGAGGCCGCTTGCGGGGGCTACAGCAATGCGCCGGCCCCACCGCAGGTGGTCCGCATGCAACTCCATAGTGGAAAGCTGTAATTGAGTTCCTCCTTGGCTGGAGAGCTTGCAAGGCGGGTAAGAGAGCCGAGGCCAATGCAGCTCCCGCAGAATCTGGAAACCCCTTCGACCTTTTCTGAGCCTCGCGTGGGCTGGAGAGCAGGTGGTTTCTGCATCATATTCATTTTGTCACGATAGTGGTAAGAAACAATTGCCTGGGGGCTCAGTGTCAAATGACGGTTGGTTTTTCTTACGTATTTCAAAGTGGAGAATTGGTGACACCTCATATACCTCATGAATGCCATTTGCAACAGGCAAATCTCTGAGTTGAAGTGGGGTTCTGGCAGGCTGGAGTGGTGAGTGCAGGATGGATTTATCAAGACAGGGCCGAAAATAATAGCAGATGGGATTGGAGTTGTAATGATTGCGCGAAGGGAATTAGTTTGGGGAGTTTGCGGGGATGATGTACAAGATTCGTAGTCTCCACTTGGCATGAAACCAGATATCTTTTCAGCGTCTCACTTCCTGGCCCAGCACATGGGCTTTATGGGAATTGATTCAAGTTCAAGTTTGTGAGAGCCAGATCTTAAGCCAATGACTCCTCTGCATGGCGGCCGACCAGACTTTGGAACTTGGACGAGAAAGAGGTGTTTTCAAGCATGATGTTGATTGATGTGTGCCGGCTGCAACATCTGTTCAGCCAGGCAACTGCTAGTACTGCGTCATTCATGGTGAACGGGTCTGACCGCAACGTTTGGTCCTACCCCCATCCTTCCAGCTTAGTGTCACCTGATATCGTGAGGCCTGGACGGTTGACAAGCATGTCTGTTGAAGAGCGGTCTGGCATGGTGTGGCCGCTTGGTAATTACCCTGCGATTGTAGGTATGTGTGCATCCGCCTAGTTATCGCCAACCTTGGTGGAGCGGAGCTCACAGCCTTTTGCTTGCCACTTCGTTGCACTAGTGAAGTGGCACATCATTGTGGAATATTGTGGAATTTTGCTGCACGCAAGACTTGAAAGGTAAACATGTCGGCCGAACCTTCCATGGAAGCGCATGCCTCGGCTAAATGTTGGGCAGGAAAAAAAATTCGTCCTGAAGCAACCCTGAAGGCCACATGCCCCCAGTGTGGCAACGTCTACATGGAAGACGCGCTTTTTTGCAGAAAATGTGGCCACAAGCGTGGTGAGCAGGCTCGTCTTTGACATAGCAAGATGCGGAAGCTGTGAATTGCTTGATGCACGCCATCACACATACTGGGAGGGCGAGCCGACGCTCACCGCCCAGTCTGCACCGACCAACACGCAGTGAGAGCCTCTTTCGGTTTGATTTTCGGCTTGGGAGCGTTTCAGTAAGAAGGTTGGACATCAGCACGCTGGAACCTGTGCTAACACGAACGCGGCTGCAGCCTCGGCGCGAGAGCTCATGAAAGATTTTGCATTGCAATATATTACAATTTCAGATGGTACTGTGTTAAAAGAAGCTTGTTGCTGAGGGATCCAATCCGCAGCCAAAAGGGGCACGCGCATGCGATCCAGGGCCCCGTCCATACGTGTGGCTGGCACAGGATTTGATCTACCACGCTTGGCAGACTTACATTTTTGCATTGCTTGCCAGGCAGAAGATTGAGGTGCCCAGTGAACGCGGCCCTTACACAAACATCCAAACTGTTTGGGCCTGAGATAATTTGCTGTGTGTGAGGAGGCGCGGGTACCTGCCCTGTCAGATTCATCCAAGAACGATGACAACCAAAGAGGCAGGTCTAAAAATAGAAGCCGTGCAAAGTCGAAAATTCTACAAAACTGTCCCGATCTGCCCCATCAAGCAGGAAGCAGAGGCTATCTATGTCACCGGATTGACTACAGAGATGGAGACAGCTCCACAAGAGGTTAGGGTGGTGGAGGACTGATTGCAGGAAGCAGAAGCAGTCTCCGATTAAGCGCTACTAGCTACCTCTGCAGGCGCTGTATTCTGACTGCAAAGTACTGAACAAACGTCTTGGTAAATAGCCTGCTGGCTAAGCATGCTGTGCTTATGAGGCCAGTACGTGCCTCAAAAAGAATCTGTGCTGACTTGGCAGTCTTTGAATTCAACGTCTCGCTCTCTCTGCACTTCTGGAAAGGAGAACCTTGTCCCTGGTGAGCTGACGCAGCACATTGTAGAGGTGGGGCAGGGACTAGGAGCACTTGTTATGTTGGAAATTGGAGGAGCAGTCATACCATGTTATACCACTACCGTGTATTTTCTGTTCTTGGGCAGAGGTCCCAACCATTCAGGAGGTCATCACGGAGCAGGCAATTGTCATAAAGCGAACTAATTGGCAGGGCATGTTCTGATGCTGTGTTCGTGGGAGGAGATTCCGGAGGTGCGCAGGGTGAAGAGATTCAAGCAGGTTGCAGAGGACGCCCAATTTGATTGGTTTGTTTTATATGTCGTGCCAACTTTGAGATTATATTTCTAGATAGTTCCACTATTGTTTGCAAGAAGCCTGCAGATGGTAGGACGGTCAGCTTGTGGACCTTCCAGGCAAGAGATTTGCTTGCTCTGCATGAAGCACACACCTGGCCACCGGAGGCCCTGGGGCACCTCAGCCAGCTCCGCAGATGGCTCCCATCATGGCCCCACCGGCAGCTTCACCCACAGCTACTCCAGTCACATCTGCCCCAGCAACCGCACCTGCAACAGCACCGGCAGCAGCGCCTGCCTTGCTCGATGCGCCGCCAGCGGAGCCCATGCAGGCTTGTTGGGAAAACCCAAGCAATCTTAGGGCAGCACGAGTTGCTTTAGGCCCACATGCCATGTGTTCCCTTACATGCCTATTGTGCTTCAGCATGTTTGTTGGCAAGGCTCCAGTGCCGACCCAGACGACGGCCGCGCCCATCGTCGGCCAGGTGGTGCAAGCGCCCCCCATTTTCGTCATGGTGGCGCCGCCAGCATGGGGCTCATTCCATGCATTGTTGTTGTGGCATGTTTACCTTTGCGGATTCGGAAAGTGTGCCTCTGCATGTTTCTTGCGTTGGTGAGCTAGTGCAGAGGCCTTTCACAGACTGTCACAGGCCTTGCATGAAGCGAAGTTGCCAAGGTGTTCTTGGACCCTGTGCCGTACAAGGAAGGCCCCAGGCCTGGCCAACCGATCGTGGAGAAGCCCGTCATCATCCCCAAGGACTGAATGACCGAGAGTCGTGGTGCTGTGGCTTTGGGCTCTTGAACTTGAGTCCAGGAACGGATTATCCACCAGCCGGTAGAGGAGGCTGGGTAGCAGCTGTAGGTCGTGGCGTTCGCCATTGTGCAAACAAGCTGAAGCAGGTGGTGGAAGTGCCAGTTCCAGTTGTTCAGGAAGAGATCGTGCACGCGCGGGCCCTTTTTTCATCAAAATCTGCGGCTGGTGCCCACAGAGTGCGCAGACCCACGTCTGCAGACCAGGTTCCGAAGGTCATCACTGCCACCCGCCAAAAGCAGGCTCCAGCTCGAGGAGTAACGGTGATTTTGCTGGTACTGGTAGCTGGGACGCTGCAAGGTGGCTGTGGAGCAGATTGTGGACATCCCTGTGCAACAAGAACAGGTGGAGATCGTTCAAGTACCGAAGATAGTGGAGCAGAGGCTTGTGGCAGCCCATGAGCATGGCTGTGGTCACCAGTTTGTGGTTGCAGCTTGCACTCATGGATTCGCAGGCAAAGGACTGTCATGAACCACGTGGAAGAGGTTGGGCCCTTTACATCCCAAATGCATGCGGTAAATTTCAGCAAGTGTATGTTTCTCCAGGTGGTGGAAGTGCCAGTTCCCGTCACTCAAGAGGAGGTGGTGCATGTGCCGGTTGTGAAGACGGCAACCCGCCAGCGACAGGCTGGGAGCAGTCACACTGCTGAAATCCACTGACAACTGCTTTTGGCGCTGCCTGTACAGGTGCATGTTGAGCAAATAGTAGACGTCACTGACTCAAATGAATAATGTTGAGGCATTGGCCCCTCCACTTCTCCGTTAACTGTATTTTTTGCAAAGGTTCCAGTGGTGCAAGAGCAAGTGGAGCACTCGCCTTACATGTTGGGGCAAGCATATGGCAAGGTGTTCTTTCAATTCTCACCCTTCATGTTTCCACGAAGTGCAAGCTTCTGCACATATTCCGCATCACCTACTCGCTGGCTCAGGATCGTGCACGTTCCCAAGGCCTTGCTTACACCACATCTCCTTGCGGGTTCTCATGCTTCACAGCTGTGCCCTTGCTGAAGGTTCTTCAGCAGCGCCGCGTTCTGCAAACACCTGTGGAGGAGGCAGGAGCGAAAGCAAAGCAAAGCAAAGCGCAAAATGCAGCAGCAAAGCATGGCAGTCATGGAAACGTGTGGAAATTCAGGTGGTGGAAGTACCCGTCCCCATCAACCAGGACAGCACTTGGCACAAGCCGAAGTTGAATCCTCAATTGTATTCAATTGTGCAGTAGTTTTGACATCCACGTCGGAATGCAATGTTTCCTCAGGACAGTTTCAGACTCAGAAGGTCAGGCGTATCTAGTTGGCAACTAATGTGTTTGGATATTCGGAAAATTTCGTACAAGGCTGAAAGCTGAAACTTGTTGATTGAAGGCGCATGATGGCGTGCCTTGGTTAAGAAACTCGACAGGTCCCAATGAAGGTGCATGCACGTGGAAGTCCACAAGATTGAGCCAAGAGAATGCCTTTCATCAAAAATAACGGTGCTGGTCCGAGACAGTGACACTGCAGAGAGCTGCAGAGAGAACTTTGACTATGCACTCAGCACAGTCTTCTGTGACGAGGCGTTCGCATGTTTAATTTAATGAAAACTGCGTTCATAACTTGCGTCCATCTCAGTCTTGAAAGCTCACTTTAAGAAGTGCAGTTTCTCACAATCTTGTGTTTGCAGTCCTGCAGTTTTGCTCATCGCGAGGCATAAATGCGGCATAAGGTGCGCGGTACTTGATCGCACGGCCTCATTTATGGGTCGCGACGCGAGTTGCAGCTCCCTAATGCTGCTTCCAATCTTAAGTTGGTGCATATTCGCTTGTGCAAACCCATGACAGGATGCAGCATATGCAGTTAATCAGGACCAAATCGTTCCGGCCAGTTGAAACTCCACGTCCGAGTCGCTTGCACGTGCTTCATCTGTCAGCTTACCAATTGGTGATGACGCAGGAGGAGGTCGTGCACGTTCCAAAGGTCATGGAGCAGGAGCGGGTGACAAATTTCCACGTAGAAGAGTGGGTTGACATACCGATCGAGTCTCGTGCTCCTTGGCTGCAAGGTGCAGCTGCTTTCATGCATTGTTTCACTGATGCCAGTCCGTTGCTGGTGGTGATCAGGTGGAGAAGATCGTGCACGTCCCCGTCATCCGTGAAGAACAAAGAATAATCCAAAATCCCATAGAGGTTGTCGTCGAGGTCCCGCAGCCTCAAGTGGTGGTCAAGGTGGTGGAGGTTCCGAAGATCACAGTGGAGGAGAAGATCATCAAGGTACCCAAGATCACGCACACCGTGGTGGACACTGCTGCATGTCTGCACTGGCATAGTATAACTAAACAATATCCCCCCTCCTAATGAATGCCTGGCGGTAGCCTTCACTAGGGGTGTGCCAGGCATTATAATGCCTGGCGTACCCGCGAAATGCCTGGCACAGACCCGCCGTGATCCCCCACGTGTGTGACTTGGAGAGTTAACCCTAGGGGTAGCGCAAGGCATTCCATGAACCTAGGTTTGTGCCCGGGGGGGTGGGGGGGGCTGTTGATAGGTGTTGGGAGACGGGATTAAGCAATGGTATTCTACATAGCTGGGGAATTGGCATGTCAGCGGAGCTCTGGGTATTGCTCGTTTACTGCACTAAATAGCTGGAGATAGTTAATTTAAGCAGGCACACGTGTTGAAGTCAAATTGTGGACTGGACGTGAGTACGCAAATACATCGACGATCCAAATGAGGGCGTATTCAGTCTGGGCTCACTTGTTGATGCAGCCGCCACCAAGGCATCAGGGTTTAGGTTAGGTTTAGGGCTTTGGTGTTTTGAGCGTTCCTCACAATTCCTCCAGACATTCCCTGAATTTAGCACATGCTCAGATATGCTCCGAGTACAGCGCATTCTTTAGGTGCACACTTCGCAATCACGTGTCTTCGGAGTCCATCCAGTGCCATGTAAGTGAAGCCCAGTCAAGCATGCTGTTTTGGTTGTTGTCCACTGACATTCCCAGGTGATTCAGAACCAGCTGCAGATCGTTGAGGTGGAGAAACCCACCGTCGTGCACAAAACCGTGCAGCGGAGGAAGCCGGTGATCGAGGAGGAGATTGTCGTCATCCCCAAGGTCTCAACTGTGGGCATTCCTGAGCATGTGCAGTCAAGTGCTCCACTGCTCTAGTCTCTTTGTGTTTTTGTGTCATACTGCTGTACATGCGTGAAACCTTGCATGGAGCTTTCGTGCCTCTGCATGTTTCCTTCTTGCAATGCTTAGGATTGCTGTGCATCATGCAGTGCTATTTGATGAGTTTTCGTGTGATAGCTGGCGCTTTTAGATTGCAACTGATTCGTAGATCATGCTGCTAGATTGCAACTGACTCGCACATTTGTTGAACCGTTGTCGAAAAAAGGGGGGGGCCGTGCAGAGCGTTGTGACGCTGGCCTACCAAACTAGCGAAGCCCTAGAAAGGGATTTGGGATGCTGAATCCTGCACCTGCAGAGAGCACCCCTGTGTGGCAGATTACAAATCCACAGCTGTGTGGAAGATTAGACGGCCTCTGAGCCCTTGCATTTTTCAGCAATTATTTGTGCAGTTTCCTCGTGTCTGGCTTTACTTGTTTACACAGCAATGTATTCTGAATGCTTGCAACATTCATGTCTTGTAAGTGCTTGCAATGGTCATGTACGGTCACGAGTGCTTGAACCAGTACTGTACATGCTCTGTTTCTTTTCTTGTCAAGGGACATTTGTTTGCTTGACTAGACGGTTGGATTCATGCACCCCGAATTTGGGCTTCCGCCCGAAGAGCATCAACTTTGGTCTCGTCCGGCAAGACCCGATTTCAAAGTGTTCAATCAAAGTTTGTGTTGCTGGGGAGGCCTCGACGACAACTCAAGCCCTGGCCTGAGAGGCATGCCTAGGCCCAGACATAGGGTCTTGTGACATTCAGAAGAAGCTGCAATTCTTTGCCGAAGGTGTCAGACTTGCACAGTCTTCAAGTGGCTCAGGTCCCCCAGCCTGTGCCTCAAGCACTAGTGCCCCAAGCGATGCCGATGGAGCCAGCGATGCCCGAGCCCGCAGCCGAGCCCATCCAGACAGCGCCGGCGCCAGAGGCCTTACTCGGCAAGCATCGGTGGCAAATCATTGTAAAGCCCGCTGCAATGCGTCTGCTTCTCCGCTCGAAGGAGCTGGCAGGAGAGCTGATGGAGCCATACGAGGTTGAGGTGTTCAGTTCTTTTTTTGTGCAACTTCTGCAGGAGCACTCTGTGCCATGTCCTGTGTCTACAGTCTACAGTACCACCAAGAACTATTCATCAAAACAAGGGGCCGTATTGCACTGGAGATGGGGGAAGACAAGAGACGACCAACCAACCGTTTCAGTCTTCGCCTCCACCCGGGTGGACCAATCCCAACACGGTCTTGAGGGTGGCGGCATTTAGCAAACAAGGTCTCGCGTTGCTTGCGTCTAATATTTGCTGCCAGGTGCCTCAGATCGAGTGGATCGACAAGATTGTTGAGGCACAAGTGTTCTCTTTAGCTCCATTTGCCTCGCTTTGCCCAGAGCGCACTCTAAGCTTTGAGAACTGGCTGGGTTGAAATGACTTGTGCAGTGAAGCACACGGGACCTTCATGCAGAATGTCTGAAGATGCTACTGCTGACTTAGATTGTATGATCGTCCCGTCTGTGCCTTCTCAAGCTCTGGAACTGGGCTTCGCACATCGCTTCTTCAGCTCAAGCCTCATGTCATTGCAGGTTCCTGTCCAAAAGATCATAGAGGTTCGCTTTTCTGTGCTTCACGATCCACGTGTGATACCATTCTGTCTGCATTAGCATGGGAGAGACCTCACTTTGGCAGCATGAGCTTGCAAGGCAGGAGAGGGCAAGAAGCTGCCGTGCATGCTGCTTTGACATTTGGCAGACATGGAGGTTCCGCAGCAGATGGTGGTGCAGAAGGAGGTTGAGGTGCCGGTTGTGGAGTACGTGGACCAGGCAAAGCGTCCATGCACTTAGTTGATTCTTGAACACTTTGTGCTTTCGGATTGTTGCTTGCTCTTGTCTGGATAAGTTTCACCGAGTTCAGTGCAGAGAAGCTCCTATGCCGCAGGAAGTGGAGTTGCCTCAAATAGCTCACCGGCATGTGCCCATGGTAAATGTGTGGCACTCAGCCGTTGCTACACGCAAATGTTCCAGATGGCCTGCATGCTCATCCTGGCGAGGTAGTCCAGAAGACGGTGGAGGTCCCTCAGATAGAGTACGTGGACAACGTGGTTGAGGTTCGGGCGGATTTAGAGCTGCCTCCATGCAGCTTCCGATGACCTTGTCAGGTGCCCGTCCAGAAGCAGGTGATGGTGCCACAGGTCACCACGATCCAGAAGCACGTAGAGGTTCCGCAGGTGGAATACGTTGACCAGGAGATCGAGGCTTGTCTATGTCGACATCTTGCAAGTGATCGAAGCTGCCTCACTCCGACCCTCTCTGACTGATTATGCAGGTGCCCATCCAGAAGCACCGTCACGTGCCTCAGGCAAGACACCCGGTGCCATCCAAGTGCCCAGCACTCCCCCCTGTAGTCTTATATCAGTACGGCATTGGGCCACCTTCTGCACTGCTGAAGCATCCTTGCAGCGTTTCTATCAGGTACATGCCTTGTACTGAGTCCTGGCAGGTGTCTGTGAAG
The DNA here is from genome assembly GCA_905231905.1 of Symbiodinium pilosum. NCBI lineage: Eukaryota > Dinophyceae > Suessiales > Symbiodiniaceae > Symbiodinium > Symbiodinium pilosum. The sequence goes on from CAJNIZ010007602.1 coordinate 15,358, forward strand.
CAGCACACAGTGGAAGTACCTCAGGTGGAGTACGTAGATGAGGCTTCGACGATTTCTATGAGTGGTTGCAACTTTCTTCTGTCTGTAGGGCTTGCTGGCACCGGCTAAGTTTCAGATGTTTCAGCAAAGAGTGTGCAACAGTCTCTGTGGCACTTTGATGTTGCAGCGGCGGACGTTGCTTGATTTGCTGGACTCTGGCAGGAAGTCCAGGTTCCCTTCCAAAAGCAGGTGCATGTCCCTGTGGTGAACACCAGCCAGTGTCTTGATGGCAGGGAGGCAATGCATGTCCGGGAATCATATGAATGCCAGAAGTCTAAGTCTTTACCAAAGGCCTCTCTTGGAGTTTAAAGCTACCGGCTCACACACCTTGGCGAATGCCCGCCGTTGCCCGCCCAAGCATCGAAATGCCCTGAGGAGAGCTGTCGAGATTCCGCAGATTGAGTATGTGGACCGTCATGTTCACATTCCCATTCAGAAAGCTAGCCATGACCTCAGATTGAGTGCTCCTGAAGGCTACTGCTTGGCTTTTTCTGTAGCCATGGGAAGCCTTTGAGTACTGAGGGCACGTCGGCGTCTCCAGCCAGGTGGAGAGGACTGTGGAGGCGAGCGCCTCGCAGCATCGGGTCGCTAGCTCTTTGCAATGATGTTGGATGTCTACTGCTGTATCTGATTTTCTGCTAGGTTTCCGTGGTCGAGACGTTGGAGAAGGCAGGTGCCAAAGATCCCAGACATAGCATGCTCACAGGGGAAAGCTTAAACGGGAACAATCCGACTCAGGTGGTCGATGTCCCGGTCATTAAGCAGGTAACTGTGCCAACGACGCAGACCATCGAAAAGATTGTCGAGGTGAGCTTGGGCTGAGTCTTCTTCTGAGAGGCTTGTTTTTAAGGAACCATTCCACTTGGAATGGAGGAAGTGCATAGGCAAAGGTGCGGCTGCCACTCCAACGGATGCTAAATCTCTGCTACAATCTAGATATGCTAGCAACCGAAGCACAAGACAGGTCTGGCATCACCATGTGTCAAAATTCAGTCTTGAGAAATCGGGTCACTCAAAAACGCAAAATGATTTTGTGCACCTTTCCAGGTTTGCCTAAAACGTCTTGTGACATGGGGCTGCATTAGTCTTCCGACTGCACAGAGATGCAGCAGGAATCAGGGGGCAGATCTGTGAACGGCACGAGGTTGCATTCCTTCAGAATGCAAGGCGATCTGCAGACGTGAGCAAGAACAAAAGAAGTTTTGGTCCTGTGGCTATCTCAAGCATTTGTAGCTGCAGCACAAGCAGGTTCCCTTCATTCAGACCGTGGAGAAGATTGTCGAGATTCCGATTGCTCTGCCCCCGATTTGTTGGAGATTCTGCCTAGTCACTAGCTGGGACATGAGGCCATTCAAGTTGTGAAATCCAGAACTGATGCCACTGTGCAAGTACATGCTCCCTTAGGGTGGCGAGACAAAGACCGGCGTTACCAGGGTCACGCAGGCAAGAGTAACATCCACTCTACAGGTACTCGGGAACTTCGTTTAGGTACCTGAAAGTGTCGGAAAATCAATGAGAAAACAGTTGCAGGTGAAGCTCGATCCGATCCGGCAGAAGCTTGACGAGAATGTGATTCAGCAGGCACAGAAGATGATACATGCTCCAGGTGTGCCAGTTAGTCATGGACAGCAGCTACTGCTGCTGTCACGTGGATAGAATTTTCGTCGTGTTGCTTTTATGAGCCTGTTGTCCACGACTATGATTGCATGATATCGAGCCTAATTCTTTCCACCGCCGCAAAGAGTCTTTGCGTTGCGTTCGAGCCTAATAAAGACGACGATGATGCTGAAGATTTGGACGATTACAAGAGTTTAGTTGCCGTTGCCGCCGAGGTTGTGGTGGTTGCAGTCGTCGTAGTTGTCCTTATTTGTGGTTGTGGTTGCTGTTGGTGCTGGCCAGATTGGCGCGTGAAGCAGGTCTTCGTCTTAGGCTTTCACAACGTTTTCAGATTGAGAACGTGTGTTTTTGGTGAACATAGTTGAACGCATGTGGAATTGGTGGTTGTGCAGACTTGCTCACAGGTGCTTCACAATTGCCACGATTTTGCTCGTTTCGAAAATTAAGTCAGCAATGCACGGTTGATTGCAATCATGCTTTGTATACTTTTTGTATGGTATGGGCGCGAAGTTTCCATGTTGTAAATTTTCACCCAGAAGTACCGGGACCTGTGTGCTTGCCTTATTGTCTTGGTTTCAGCGTTAGCGGCAAGGAGGGTCGCGATTTTTGGCAACCATCCGCATTACAGCCTCAGGAAGACGGATTTTGATTTGGCTCCGGCCTGTCGTGGCCAGCTTCCTAATCGACGCGCCTTTTTTTTGTTTTCATCGGTGTTTTGGTTGCTTATGGCTGGGAAGCTAATTGGCCTACAAGCACGTGTTGAATGTTTGAAGACTAAGACGGGATCATGAACTCCCTGCGAAGTTTCTGAGGCCGTGTAAGTGTGCTTTAGGATCCATGCATCTTTAGGTCCTTCAACCAAAATGTGCCTGCGTGGTGTTTTGCATCCCAACCACTCTGTATGTTGAAGAGGTTCTGACTGGACCTGACTTGCCAGCTGAGATGGTATCAGCGCAGGACGTGTTTTTGGATGACACGGGGCAGCCGCAAAGTATTTTTTTGGAAATTTTGAAGTTGTCATGGGTATGCCGAGTGTGAGTAGGTCGCAGAAGCTAAGTTCGCCTCATGTGTAGCAGCAAGCAAATACAAGACACGCCAAAGCGCCGGAGGACTGAACACTTCAATTAGCAGGGCCCTCAAGGACATGTCTGTGCTTAGCATGCTTTGGAAGAGTGCCGTGGCCATCGCTGCAAAGCATTCGCAGACACAACGCTGAAGCTGACATCATTGAAGTTTGCTTGGTTCCTGTAACTCGCTCAGGCTTCCTTGAGCCAGCGCAGCAACTCGTTCCAAAGTGCTGAGAAGGCGTTGCTCACAGAGTACTTGACACTTTTCGAAGGATTTTAAGCCCAAGAATCAAACAAACTCCTCGATTGAAAAATTGCGAACAAGAACCAGATTCTATCCAGGCCTTGAAGGTAGACTCTTTGAGCCTATACCGCATTGTGCTGCTGTGGCTTGCGGCGTGACATAGCGCCTGAGTAGTTCGAACTCTCACTGCACAGGCCCTACATAGCGGTAAAGCCTAAAGAAATGTCTTCTTATTCCATTGGGCATGTGCACATCAAGTTTTGCTGGATGGCTGCGAGACCGGCATGATGCGTCTCTTTGGGGATGTGTACTTCGGGGGCATATTTTCCATGACCTCTCCGGAAACCTCCGGGAAAAATGATGCTCTTGGGTGTCGGGTGGTCAAATGGTCGAGCTATGGGAGCTCAGCCAGTGGCCTGCCCGCACTCTGCGCGTGGACAAATCCAATCGTTTCTTATCCGAACTTCTCGGTCCCCTGTGCCCAGCCGAGAGTTTGGCAGGACCTTCGTAGCTATTTGTTGTCACCAGGGTTGCCCTCTCAGACCAAGGTGACAGAGTAAGCACTCAAACTCCTAACTATTTTGGTGCAACACTGCCAATGTGTGGGAGCTCTTTCACAGAGCTTGGGCATATATGCTTTGCCTTTCTAAGCCGGCACCACCAATGCGCATATTGTGCCACGATGCACTGAACAAAATGCGTGGCAACCTGCGCTGTTCCAAAGTGAACTAGAGACGCTAGCGGGCATTGTTGCAACTAGTCCTCGTTGCATTGCAAAGCTTTCATTGATGCAGTCGCAGCTGCTTCCGGTTCTCATCATGATCAAGACGCAACAAATGGTCTTGTCGCAGCTCGAAAACAGCCACTTCAAAGCCAATGGCATCTTAGCATCCTACGTGTCAACTGCCTTGCTCAGCAATGGCGCCCCGAGAAGAACGCGCCAAAGAGCAGCAACTTGGATGCGTTTGCTTATCTTTTTTCGGACTTCAGGATTAACAACAAGCTCTGCCGTATGTGAGGCTTGTCGAGGCAAAGCGCTTGGTTGGCCAGCTTAAGGCCAAAACACTTGAGCAAAGTCCATTCCAACACGTGAGCCACGTGCAAGTCGCGCGAACAGCTCCAATGCCTTCGTCAGGTCTTCGAGGCCTTGGCCCCTGCGCAGGAGGCACTCAGCATCTTCCGTGAAGTTGCGGCTGGGGCCTCAGCGTCCTTCAACGTGGGACACACATGGTGACACTTTAAGTTGCCTCAGGGTTTACATGAACCATCAAAGTTATGAGATTTTCGGAGCCACTGACTGAGTGCAGGAACAAGAAGTATTTTTTCAAATTATCGTCAAATAGTTTTCCTCCTCTGCATCATCCTCTTGGCCGGCCTCCTGGTTTCAATCTTCCTGGCATCATCCTTCCGGGCTCCCTGAACATCATCCTCTGTATGATCCTTCTTGATCTCATCTTCCTCAGAATCTCCTCCCTGTTTTCATCTTCCCCGAATCATCCTCCTAGTCATCATGTTCCTGAACATCTTCCTCCGTGTCCTCTTCCTGGTCTTCCAAGTCTGCCAGTTGAATGAAGTGTAGAGTATTAGTAGTATGTTAGAACGGGCAGAATAACTACTAGTACTAATAAAAGTTCTAGTACTATTACCGGCACTATCCAGCAAAGCCAGCTAGAAACCCGAGCACAGCCTGTTAGAAACTCCAGCAAAGCCAGCCAGAAGCTCCAATTTAGTACCCTGCGCCTCCTCCTGCTCCTCCTCCTCTTCTACTAGGCACGCGGCGGCGAAAAAACCCCTCCAAACACGACACGCACGTGCTGCAGGGTCTGAAAGTGCTGGCAGGCGCAGTGAGTTTGAACGCTGGTGAAATCTTGTATTGCCCCGTTTGTGGACGCAAATTTGTGTCCAAAAACGAGGCAATGCAAGACTTCGAGGCAAGTTTTCTTTTCGGGCCAAGCGTAAACACACGAGCGCGTTCCATGTCCAACTCGCTACTCTAATAGTCAAATGTGAACCTGCATGGAAGCGCAGAAAGATTAATGTGGCACTGATGTTCAACCACAAGCGCTCACACCCC
>CAJNIZ010007602.1:20498-112803 GCA_905231905.1 Symbiodinium pilosum
CCTATAGGTATGCTTCCTGCTGCTCCTGCTGCTGCGGCTGCTGCTGCTGCTGCTGCTGCTGCTGCTGCTGCTCCTGCTACTGCTACTGCTACTGCTACTGCTACTACTACTACTACTACTACTGCTGCTACCATTATTACTACTATTGCTATTACTACTACTACTATTATTATTATTGCTGCTACTACTACTACTACTACTTCTACTCCTACTACTTGTACTAGTACTACTACTAGTACTAGTACAACGACGACAACAACTACTACATAGTATTGGCACCTACGCTATGACCACGACTACATGCAGTCGTCCTTCACCTACTACTACCACCGCCGAGCGAGATCTTGGAGCTCTGGTCCGAAAAAGGGTCGGGTGGTTTCAGGAAGATTCTGCTAGGGAGTCTAAAAGAAGATCCCTCGCTGAGGCTCTTGGGATTAGACCTGCCAGAGAATGATTTTTCCTAGATCTTTTTAAAATCTTCCTCCCGGCGTAAGCCTTGCCGGGAACGACCTTCCTGAAATCTTCCTCCCGGCCTTTGTTGGGTAAGCCCTGCCGGGACAATCTTTCTAAAACCGTCCGAAACTCTTTCTCCCCTAAGGCCACTCCAGAATATTGTCCTCGGCGAGGCTTACCCAGAGGCAGGTTAGGAAGATTTTGGGAGTTGGCTCTGGGTAAGCCTCCCCGGGGACAGTCTTCCTAAATCTTCCTCCAAATCATCCTCCAAGTTATCCTCCCCGAGGAAATTTGCCTGAAAATCATCCTCCAAGTTATCCCCAGGGCCCTTGCCCGAAAGCCTTCCCCCAAGTTATCTTCTGCCGTAAAATCTGCCTCGAAGATGTCCTCCCAACAAGTCTCCACAAAAACGCTATGGCTTTGCATCCCACTCAACGTTTCTGCACGGCTTGGGCTCTATCCTGAGCCAATCTTGTGTACCGACCCCACTCAGTAACAGTTGAATACCAAGCATGAAGCGCAAGGAGCTAAGCCCATCCTATGATTATTACCCTCCAATACAAACGGTTGGGTGGGTTTAGTAGCCCAAGATTATCTCGCGGCTGCACCTTGGCTCTGTGAAGAGCTGCGCCGCTGTAGGATTTATGTTTCTAACTGAGGGTCTTGATATTTGGGACTTTAAAGTTTAGAGTTTCAGGGCTGAGAATTGATGGATGAAGGGTTAGGTGAGTTATGGTAGGGTGTTTTTGATGTACGAAATGCGAGGATGATGCTTGTCTGCTAAGTTAGCCGTAAAAACAGGCATGCGTTGAGTATAACTTTGAGGAAGATTTTATGAAGATGTTGCTGATGGGGTTCTTGGGTTGTTCGTGTATTTAAGAGTAATTGTTTCATTGACTTCCAATGTGTGGCTGCCCGACAATCTCTCAACATCAAACCAGCTTTTGAGATTTCTCTGTGAGAAGAAACCTGTCAGTTCCGAAAGTTCCTAAAGCGTCGCACGTGAATCCCTGTACAGAACCTGTGCTAGCTCTGGGGCTGTTCCTGGGGTTTGGGGCCAACACCTTGAAGATGCAGTTGCAAGACAGACTGCAACACTGAGTCGAATGGTCTCTCCTCAAAGAAACGGCTTTGACAGGGCAGGCAGGGCATACCGGAAGTGTTGTAAATTACAAAGCTGCAGGACCAAGTCGGCATTGCGCAAGCATTACGCGCCTTGGCCTAGAAAGTGGATACTTTTGGCAGACGATATGTGGCAGTTGCACGACGTTTGAAGGTTTTCACAGTCTTTTCGGCTTCCAACCTGCTGAGACTCTGATGGCAGAGTGCTTCTTAGGGCTGGACATTTCCCATGTTTGCATGGCATTTCACCAACAGCACAGCCATATGACATGTTATGTAGCGTTCGCAGATTTTTGCAGTCCTGGCCGGTGCTTATGAATGAGGCCCACTGCTCCTTGCCCAGCTGGAGCATGGCGAGCTGAAGCCAGATGAAGCCTTGACCAAGGTGAAGGCACCACCTGTGGGACTCTAACAGGCTCCCAACATCTCTCTAACGCGAGATCATGTGAGATCTCTTTCATGGAAAGCGGATTCGAGCCTTCGCAGGAGGAGACGGCGAAGGTGGATCGGCGTGCCCGGGACGCCCGCCGCGCCGAGGCGAAGAGTGAGCCAGACAAGCAGACACTCTAATTTGACACTTCAGAGACGAATTCTACTTGTGTACCGGATGTGTCGAGCTAGGGATTAACACATTACACATGGCTTCTACCATGAGATTGTCTTTGCACGTGAGGCGTGTGAGGCCCAGTCTTTGTTTCTACCCTCAGCTGAATTCTCCAAGCAACCGTGATATGATTTGGAGACATCCACAACATCCGGTATGTTGGGGCTTCAAACTATGTTTTGGCTGAAGGCAGCTATGCAAGTTACGCTGGCTGCTATCCATCTGGCAAAGGCAAGGGGCAAGAGGAGAGGATTATCAGAAAATAGGAAGAAGAGACAGATGAGCGTAAGTTGAGTCTCACATCAGACGCACCTCGAATGGACCAGCCTCTCGAGTTGTTATACAGGAGTTCGTCTGGTTTTGACAACTACGAACCAGCGAACATGTCCTAGTCGCATCAGGGACATGCAACCTGTAGCTGCAGGTGGTAAGCCAACGGGCCGGGGTGGCTCAACACATTCTTTTGTTTCCACGGCCTGGAACACTTGAATATGTGGCAGTCCTTGCAAGGCACAACTGGCGACGGGTCTTGCACTAGGCAACTCCAGGGCCCACAAGAGAGGAAGGAAAGAGACACCATGTCTTCGAATCAGAAGCAAAGTAATTCGACTTCTTGGGGCATCATGGCACCGTACCTGGGCTGGCCCCAGAAGTGAGCATGAGCTTGAGAATGCCCTCATGAGAACAACATGAACATGCGTGAACACGCACGTGGGACATTAATGAACCTGTTCAATTTCAAGTCAAGTACTGAGGTGCTCTGGACAGAGGGTACTGCACAGTGTCTGTCCGGGCATGTTCAACCAGGTCCTTGAACTTGGCTCCTTCGCATGGCAAGGCAGAACCAGTGAAGGCTGTGCAGACTGCGGCAGCAGCCGAAGCTTACTTCCAGCGTGAAGAGGTGGCACGGATCGTCTCTGTCTTCCCATTTGCCTGCCCAGCCCAACAGAGCATGGTGTTAACGATGGTGGGCGGAGGACTATCCTGCCTTGGCAGATGTGCTGCTGGAGGCAAGGTGCTGCACATCGTATCTCATCTAGAAGATGGATGATTGGGGATTGTAATGTTGTACAAGTCCTGGACAAGTAAGCATACAGAGCCGAGCATCCCAGCGCAAACGGTATCACTTTCATTGAGTCCAATTTTGCTCTTGAAGGGCTTGCAGTCTGGGTTGAGCTGGGTTTGCAGCATGTTGGGGTTACTGAAGAGTGGTCTGAGCGATTAGAGTTGTTTTGCTGGCGGCGAGGGCGAGCTTTGTTTGTTGGCATTTCGAGTCAATCATGTCATCTGGAGGTTGTGGCGCCCGCGCACCTCCAACGCGGAGATGGCCAAAAGGCCCAGCTGGAGCAGATGAGCGTTTGGCTTCAGTGCCTTTAGTAGCAGTTACTCCGAGGCCATGGATGCTGGTAGCCTCATCCTTGATGTGGCTCAGAAAGTCAAGGATCCCGAGGCGACTGGCGGCTTGCGGCTGGTGAGATTCATGCAACGCCTTTGCCAAACAGGTCGAGGCTCGCGCTTGGGGCATTGTGGCTGCTGGTCGTTTTGCAGCGGCAGCAGAGGATGCCTCAGAGGCCTCTTGAAGCTGCGAAGCTGCGAAGCCCGCCAATTTGGCCTTTCAGGCAGCTTATCCTTGTCAGGCAGCCCGAAAAGCCCTGGATCTCTTCCGCAATCTTGGCAGCCGCGTGGGTGAAGCTCAAATGTGGGCGGCTTACAAGAGTGGATCATCTGCCAGACCAAAGGGATTTCCTATTCAGGAAATTATTTTGATCAGATAAAATGCAGTCCTCGTGGCCTTTCATCAAGAAAGTTCAAAGTTGGAAGTTGAAAATCAGTGCCAAAGCAGGTCTGCTAGATGTGGTTGCTGTCAAGGAGTCATGTTTCTTGCCCGGCAGGGATGCTCCAAGAGTTCGTGACAACCCTTGTCCTTTGGACAAAGCCAGAGTGTGAGCACTGCTCTTCCCGGGGAAATCCCTTCCACCAAACTGCTCCTCTCGTCGTTGCATCACTACATATCATTGCTGACTTCAGTATCTCATTCTCTGGAGTTGGGAGGCTTGGGGAACCCATGGCTTCGAGCCTCCAGAAGGTTTTTTTCCCTAAGCCTCAGATAGATACCCTTTTTCGTGGTCGTTGGGGTGGGGAGAGGTGCTCACCACACCGTCCACCACCCCCCCCACTCCCCCCTGACGACCCTCTCCCCCTGCCCCCCTGTCTCAGGTTCGAGCGAATTTAAGTATGGGGATTCTTCCTCAAGTTAGAGATGCTCAGCTTCCTCTTAAAACTGAATGGAGATGGTCGGATTCCTGCAATTGGATAGAAATGGTCAGGTTTCAATGAAATTGAAAGGGATTCCTCTTAAGATTGAATATAATAGAAGTGGTTAAATTTTTCTTAAGACTGAATAGAAGTTCTTAGAATTTTCTTAAAATTGACAAAAAGTGCTTCTTAACACTGAATAGAATCAGAAATGGTCGGATTCCTTGAAAGTTGAATACATGCTGTCAGATTCTTCATAGAATTGAACATATTAAGTAGAAGTGGTCAGATTCCTCTTATATTTGAATAGAGATGGTCAGATGCATTTAAACTGCACCATTGGGGGCGGGGTTGTCAGGGGAGGGAAGGTTCTTAGGGGTGTTGAGGAGGCGGGGCAGGGCCACCCCCCCTCCCCCCGCATCACGCCAACAACCACGAAATGTATAGCCCTCCCACTCCAAGCCGCAAAGCCTGGACCCTGACTTTCAAACTCTAACAGGCTGATCGAGCTGGCCCGCGGTCAGCTTTCGCGGCAGGAGAGTTCAGGGTTTGCTCACAATGCTCTGGGTTGCCTCGCCAGCCTGGCAGCTACTGAACCAGATTGTTTTTTCTACATCTACGTGGATGTGACAATTTTTTTGCTGGGGTTCTGTCCCGGAACTGCAAGGACTCCTTGGCAGCCCTCGCGTCGGCCAGGGAGGTGCTGCAGCATGCGTTGTATGTGCCACCTTGCTATCCAGGGTTGAACACCGGGAGGCACTTAAGGTGGCCCGAGAGGCTGGTAGCTGGGCACAGGCCAGCACAAATCTGGTTCTGCGAGCCTGATGTATACACCCGGTATCTGCATGTGTGCACTTGCAAGTGCAAGGAGTGCGCACTGATTCTGAACTGCTCCAGGCCGGCAAGGCGACTGAGGCCATCGTAGAAGCGGGGCTCCCTGTGATCAGCTTTGGGAGGACCAGCCTAGCACTGCCAGCAAAATGTAAGAAGTATGGTAGCTGAAAATGCAGAAGAGGTTCGGCTTCAGTTTTTCGACTGTTAGATCTGAAGCTCAGGCCCATCTGCAAGCCAGCAAGCCACAAGCTGCACACGAAGAGGCCAGTCCCCTGGCGGTTTCTTTCTCTCAGCGTGTCCACGCATGTACTCGTAGAACCACTTTTGCATTGTCTCTTGCCACAGGCTGGGGAGCAGCTCAAGTTCATCCCTCAGAAGTTAATAAAGTTCAGGGACGGTCATTTGTCCTGCCAGGAAGTCGAGATCATTCACCTAGTTCACGTTTTTTCAGTGTAGCTTCCGGAGAAGGTTTGATCGTCAAAGCCCGAAGGATTTTTGAGTCCACTGCCCCCTGCCCTCACTGGGACTTTCAGCATCCAGCATTACTCGTGCCATACTAGCAGATTTTTCTGTGAGAGGGCATTGCGAATCAAAGTAGATGACGCTGCCAGGCCCGTTGTCAAGTTGAGAAACTGCGTAGTTGATGGAACGAACAACCCAAAGCCTTTTCATGCCTGTGCACTGACAATTTCGGAGTCTCCCAAAGCATAGTTGCATGCTGTTGGATGGCTTTCCTGTCAACTCCAGCTAAGTGCAGCGATCTTACACGAGATCCCATCTCAAGTGCTGCGCTTCGGTGCCACTCAGGTGGATGAGCGAGGTTGCACCAGACGACAGCAGCAAAAAGGCCATTGAATCAGCGACAGCACACCATTGAGAATAGACTGAGCGCAGTCTAGAGTGTAACCCACGTTGCATTCTCTGCTGCCCCAAAAGCAGGCCATGACATTCTCACAGCTGCAGCTACCCTTGCAGTCCAGATCCGACGATAAGCTTGACAGGGCTTAGCCTCCGCGATGTCTGCCCTGGTCGTGGCCACGTCTGTGCTTAGAGGCGTGACTGTGATTTGCTTCGTGAGTTCATCGCTGCCAATCACGTGCAAATCAATTCAGTACCTGCGACATTACATCAACTTTTGAGATTCAGCGACCCCGAATGCTGCTAATTGGGGTTTCGTGCCTTTTGGTGCTGCGGGGGCTCTTTTTGTTCCAAGATGTTTCAAGCATTTCAAGCTTGTCAAAGACTGTTTCAATGCAGTGTTCTTTAAGACTCGCAGCCACGTCTCCTTGACGCCAAAGTGAGATAAGGACCACGAAGACCAAGAAACGAACCTGCCACGTACCGACCCCGTGAAATCTCGTTTGAGGAGGAGATGCAGGGCTGGAGCTTGTTAAAAGCTATGCCGGCTTCTCAGTGTAGCTATATCCTGTTGTGGGCCTGTCGCTGTGTTTGACGCATGACATCCTGATGGCTCAATCCGAGAAATCCACCCGGCTGTGGTGTAGGGTCCGGGTTTTGGATCATGGCCGGCCATTTAATACGGCAGGGTGGAAGACGAGGCTCTGCTAGATGCTGCCAGCTTCTGCCTCTTCCATCCAGTGTAATGTGCACATGCACGGATGCCAAATGTTTCATGAGTAGTTCTTTCGGACTCTTACCTTGGAAGGTGAAACCAGGATGGCCAAACGCAGAATTTTCCGACACTGCAAGGCGGGCAATGCGTCCTGCTTTTCCTTAGACTTCAGGTCTCCATCTCCCTAAGCTAGCCTGGAGGCGAAAGAGTAGAAGGACATAGAATGACGGAGGCTCATAACGACAAGCACACCTCTTTGGATGCTAATCTCGGGGAGGTCTTAGCCTTTGCGACGGTCATATGCGCTTCTGCGACGGCTTTCGTGCATGGGAGCTCCATGCCCAGAAGATTCGAGCAGGCCGCAGGGACGTGAATGAGATGTCAAGGTCGCACCTCGTACCCTCGGCACATCTTGGTGCCAGTAGTCAGTCCTCGTCAGCCAAGTCATGTGAAGGTCCAATGAGCTCTTGTGGTCTGGGTGCTTTTAGCTGACCATAATGGAAAACCATGTTTCAGCGTTAAGAGCGAGGGTGTGTGCTTGGAGGGGGTCCACCCTAGCAAGCGCTAAATGACATTAAAAGGCCACATGCAATCCTTGACCCATTCGTGAGCGTCCGTGTATCCTGTGCTTTGCGCTTAAGGGCACAGACTTCCCGACCATCCTTCCCCTCCTCTGAGACAAGGCACCAGCAAAAAGTCAATGAGACTCTGTCACTGCAGTTTTTGGGGGGGTTTTCAGAGCCGTAAGAGGAGCATTAGGAGAGGCTGAGGGTGTCCAAATCTGGGCCGCTTTGCTTGCCAACCCATTGCTGAATCCTTTGAACAGAGCTGGTTGAGTTGTGGAGGCGCACGGGCGCCAGCTCCGGTTTCAGACTGCTTTGGCAGCCTACAGCACCTTGAAGGTGGGCAAAAGCAGACAAACTGTTCAAGCCTGCGAAGGGTTTGGGGCCTCATGCGTCTTGTCGGAGTTTGGGTGCTTTTGGGTGTGTTATGCAGCCGGACTCATGAATGCGCTCTTTATCTACCCACAGATAGTTGATGGGTGAGATCCTCACCAAGGTTTGTGGCCTGAACCCTTTGCTGAACATACATTCCACACTCGAGTTTCACCGAAGCAACATTTTCTAAGCCAGCTCTGGACTTAATTGCGCGTCCCTTTTAGGTGGTGGACCTCAAAGCGCTGCTGTCTGAACGCGGACTCAAAGTCAGCGGCAAGAAGGTGGCTTCATATCTTGTCGCGAGTCACAGTCGAATCTTGCTCTTAGCAAGTCTGCCTTACAGTATTCGCGGGTCACGCTGTCATGCCAATCCGCCCTTGAGGTTCAGTCTATGCAGTAACGTCACTAAGAACAGGCTTTCGGGCCTGTCTTGGGCACATGCCTGCGGGAGGTTGTGCATCAGAGCCTAAGCTAGAACGGGACTTGATTCGGAAATGCATCAAAGCGGAGTTGTTGCAGGCAGAGTTGATAGAGCGCCTGGAGGAGCACGATGCGCAGGACCCACTTCCTTATACTCGTTTATAGCGTCAGCACGTAGCAAGCCATACCTCCGCTCGTAGTCCCAGACCCTGTCGGAAGAACAAGCTGCAAAGAAGCAACCTTCAGGCCAAAGAGGCACAGGAAGAGGAGGCTGAAGAGGAGGAAGCGGAGGAAGAGGAGGAAGAGGACGATTGCCTTGCTTGAGTTGCTCCAGATGTGTTTTTCTGATGGATGATATTTAACGCAGCTCCGACAGAAAGCAATCACATCATCACACATCCCATTTAGTCTACGGGGATCCATGGGCGCACAGTGTACGGCAGCATTGGCCACAGGCCTGACATTAGCCCAGCAAGGATGCCCCAAGCGTGCCCTCCCTGCTCCTTGCCTCAGGGATTTCAGAAGCAAAGCTTGCGAAAGTTCTAGACGAGGATTCCTCACAACAACAAAAACAAAGCAGGCAAACTATATGCATGGGAAGGCTTCCTGTCATCCGGACCTTTCCGAAAACTCTTCATGTCAAGTGACTGAGTTCCCTGACTAATATCGGGCCTGGTGGCAAGTGCCGGCCTGGCCGCCGCCCCCTGCCCATCCAGCCATCACGTGAAAGCCGAGCGGCCCCAGCCCTGCTTGCTGATCGGGAGAAATCTACGAAAAAAGGATTTTCTTGCTTCCTGGGAAGTTTTTTTAGGTTTGGAGGGTCTTATTCTGCCTATTTTATAGGTTTGGTCTGGGCAATGCATGCATTCTTTTCATGCAGTGCAGGTGCTACCAACACTGTGAATCACTGTGGTATTTACAACCACAAGCACTGCCCACAGCAAGTATTTTAAGGTCGCAGCAGCCCCCCAAGAGCCAGCAGGGCCCCCGATTTGCTTCGCCGCCACATATATGAGGTTCCAACACCCCTCCACAACCCTAGGTTCTGTTGAAGTGTCCAAGAGTGAGAAACGAAGGCCCAACTGTGCTGATGATGCGTGCCCGCAAAAAAAACAAAAAAAACAGAAAACACATCTTCCGTAGCAAGTGGGAAAGCCTCACAAATGCGTCGAGAAACCACCTCGATGTTGACACCTCCCACAAAACACGCTTCAAGGGCTTCCAAGAATGGGGTGTTTCGGTGCGGGCGTCACCCCCTAAAGCATAGCTTTAGCAAGGCATGCATCTGCACTGGACCACGACCGCCAGGCCGGACTTCAAGAGCCTCCGGCTAAGTGTGACCCAGATGCGGAGAATTGGGAAGGCAATGACGGTGTGAAACCTAAACCCTAAACACCATAAACCCTGAGAGAAGCTCAAGCCAGGCTGCCGGGACTTGCCAGACCCTGGGCGCCCGCTGCTTGGTGTGTATGATGCTGTTGCTAAGGTGCTGCGCACGGGTGCAAGACGTATCCAGGCCTTGACGAGCACCTGTGGTCTGGGCCAGGGCACGGCTCCCAAGACCTTTGGGGGTGGGCCCCAAAATCACGAAAAACACAGATTCTGCGTGGCTTTCTTTTTACCCCCAAAGCTTCTTCAAAGCTCCTAGGTCCATCAGCGTATGCAACCCGCGACCCCGAAGCCCCGCCAGAATCCCCCAGACCTATGAGTTCAAGCATCTTGCAGCCCATGCTAGCGGCTAGCGGGGGGGGGTTGCGGCGACCAATTTCCACGCCCGGACCTGCCGTTGCTAGTGGCTAGGCACGATATCAATCTGCGCAACAAGAGTAGTTCAAGCCAGGATCCAAATCGGCGCAACAAAGTTATGTGACTCCGCAGGACCTTGGACGCCTGTGCAGTCTTTGCAGGCGTGTCCAGGCCTTGACAGGAGCTTGGCTTGGGGTCGGAACCGGCGCCTTGGGGCCTGAGCCCCTAGCCTTGCTCGTTGCATCATTGGGCCCTTCTTCCACGTGAAAAAAATCTACGAGGATTCTTGTGAATGGCGTGGCGGATGTGGAGACTCCCTGCGAAATGCAGTGCAGCCGGGATAACCCCCCTACCTCCTCCCCCCCATAAGCAAGACACGGATTTCATACTTGTCCTACCCAGTCTTACCAACCGAATCCGTTCCAAAGCAGCTCTTTACATCAAGTCTTCTCGGTGACTATAGCTGCTTGTGGGGAAGGAGACGCCAAAGCGAAGCTCATCGTCTGGAAGCTCGACGTCTAGAAGCTCAGCGTCCGAATCTGCAGACTACAAGGCCGTGCAAGTCAGTTTTGAGTTGCCTACCCGTGCAGATTCTGCTAGGCTGGAAAGTTGGCCTTAGCTTTGTTTCATGATGATGGCAAATATTATACCGCCTCTTGGTCGCCAGTCCCAGCTTGATGTTGCAGCGGAAGAATGCCGCGCACAAAAAAGGTTCGAATTGTCAAAGACAATGGCGACGACACCTTTGATGTTGAGTGGTGTGAGGATGATGCAGAAGCTACAGTGGACTTGGCTGACCTGAAGCGACTTGCCTGCAACAACCTGTGCATCTCTAGCGCCCGGAACACCCGCTAGGATTTGTTGGTCAAGACGACAGAACCCCAAGCACGTAAGAAAGCATGCTCATGGTATCCCATGGTCGCCATTTACAGGATTTTTGGTTATTTTTGTGTTCTGATCAATTTACGCTGCTGTTGCTTGACATGGCACCGGACATGGAGGCCCAACCCCAAGAACTTCAAGAAGGGCGACCTTGTTGTTGCAAAATGCAACGAAGATGGGAAGCGTTACACTGCAATTGTTCAGGAGAATGCTGGCAAAGGCACCGTCACGGTGCAGTACGTGGAAGATGAGACAGAAGAGGATGTGCTTTTAGATAACATGTGGCTGCAGAAGAAGAAGTTCAAGAAGGGCCAGAAGGTGGAAGCACAGTTCCCAGACGACGGGGAGTGGTATTCAGCCACCGTCAAGGAGATGGTGAGTTCTGGAAAGTATCTCGTGGAGTACCTTGGGCCAGCAAGCAGCCAAGCTACTTGTAAGGCTGGAGAGCGGCGCCAGTAAATTAGCGCGATATTAGTGCTGCCCATGCAGCACCTTTTCCGGCTAAGCCTTAACTCTAGCAGCAAAGTTGCCTACAGATGCAACCACCTTTACATTTCCTCAGGTGGGAAGATCCAGATGGAGGCGATCCGGAAAGTGAGCTGGTCCTGGACCACATTCAGATACCCAGGCTCGCATCCCCTGCGCGTCCTGCAAAGCATATGAAAGGTCTGAAGGGTAAAGCTTTCAGTGATTGAAGTTTGCTGCAGCTGCAGGTGCAATGATTCCTGGCATTCCTTCAAGTTTCGTTTTGATGGACATCATCCTTATGAGGGCAGAAGGAAATCTTCTCAGACTCATAGACTCACATATTCAATGTATTTAGTTCTGGTTCTTTGTATGCCCAGCTTGAGTAGGCTTTTGCAAGCCCTCTGATTGAATAATGATCTGAGATTTGTGAGCGCACGGGTGTGGAGCATGCTCAAGTCATCGCAGCACTCGACCTGCAAGAAGTCTGATGCGATCAACGTAGTTGGTGCCAGTTGCTAGTCACGAACGCTCCAAGGCGTTGCAGCTTGTTGCTGTGCCCATACACTTCATTTTTCTAGGACAGTCGGGGGGGGGGCGGATTGTCCAAAGTGGACGTACCGACTAGATGTCCCATCAAGCTTGAGTTTCTTCTTCGCGTTGTCAGGGGTTGTCTCAAACTTACAGGCTGTGTTTTCGGGCTGGCTGAACAAGACAGAAGAGTCATGAAGAGTCGCACAAGTCAGCCCGTGACTAGGTTTGCCATGGACACCCTGGAAGTGGGACAGAAGCTCAAGGGAACGGTGAAGCGAGTTCTGGACTTTGGAGCCTTTGTTGACGTAGGTGAAGGCCTTGGCCATTTGTTGCTCTGAGTGTCCCTGCGGAGAGAGAAGGGTGGAGCTTAGGTTGCTACACGGATGGGTTGGTGCATGTCTCGAAGATTGCCCATGAGCGAGTCGAAGACATTCATGATTATGTGGAGGAGGATCAGGAGATCGATGTTTGGGTGTCGTGCTCGATTATTGATAGTCCAGGATCTCCCTGCACGAAGCGTGGTTGAAGCTTTTATCGTTATCGGATGTTATCGGGATGTTTTGGAGCATGAGGGCTTTCAGCTTCCACATGAATGTCCTTCGTTTGTGTTTGTGCCGTACCCAGCTTGTATGCTGGCCAGCTTCTTTGCATCACTAAGGTGGCAGGCCTAGATCCTGAGAACAACAGGATGGGCTTGACAATGGTGGAAGCTTGGCTCCTCTTGGATGGCAAGACGATGTAGCATTCACTTCAATTTAATGAGGTTTTCTCCTTAGCAACAGGGCACCAGGCGCCCGCAACAGCTCCCATGATCTGGGGATTGTTTTTTGGGATATGGGCTGGATTCTGCTGAGACTCCCCAAATCAAAGCACGCTAAAGAGAATCTTCCAACAATGTCCTGAAACTCTTTAAGCCGCCGTCGGCACACATTAAAGAGGGTCTTGACGCTGAAGTGTGTGCTACAAGAATCTCTGGGACGCAAAGCAGGGAAAAAGATGTAACCCAAACCGGGGGCAAGCAAGGAGCTTCTTTGGTTGCAAATGAATTTCTGCCCAGGAAGGCAAGACTGACTCTCGGAGGCGGCCGAAAGAGGCGCGGCAGGATGAGGAAGCAAGGTGCCCGCAGAATGAACGTCTTGACCAGGTGACCAATCCGATAGAGAGCCTGAATGCCCTGCCGTTAGCTCGCCTTGCAGCTGTCCATCAGTACATGGACAAGAGCTCCTAGGTTGGCGATGAATTCGAAGGTACTGTGGAGTCCGTCAGGCTTGGGACGCTACTCTAAGCTTTCCACAGGGCGTCTTTCCATGCTGCAATTGTATTCGGGCTGTACGTTCCGACACCAGCGCTGCCTTTGAGTGCCGGGGACCTGTCACGAAAGCTAGCCTCCCGGGTCTAGCTTGAGCTTCTTATCAAGCGTTGGCTTGCAACAAGGGATGTGGGGGGGACCCCTGGTGCGTGGTTGGGGGGGTCGTTTTCCGACCCTTAAGAACACGTGAAGAACATCGTATCCGACCGTGAAAGAATACGTAAAGAACATCTTTTTTTTGCTCAAAAGAACCGATAACAGGGTGTGAGGCAACATGCCACAAGCGCTCACAGGCAAAAGAATTGTTTGTCGACCCATCGCATGAAACCTGGACAAAGTTCGTTCAAGCTTCCTGGCCTTCGTCCCAGCCCCCTTGTGATGCCCTTGTGTTTGAGCATACCTACATACTGTATCTAGTATTGCAGACTATTGGAGAGCTCTAGATCAGATAGTGTAGGTAAAGTCAATGCCAATGCTATACGCACCTACATTAACTATGCACGCTATTTGAGTGACACACATTTTGGCATCAATCACGAAGTTGTGTCCTGTCGTCTTCCTCATTGCCGATAGTGAGAAAGGAGAGTGCGCATCCGCATTCTGCCAGTTAGATCCTGTTCTAGCTTTGTTCCAGTCTCTCTCCCCCAAGTTTTGTTGTTGTGATGCAACAGCAGCCAGGCTCGAGCTGCAGATTCCAATGCTCCGGTGTGTGTGAGTGTGTGTCTGGGTGGGCTAGGGAAGGGGTAGGGGTAGGAGCAAGGGGCAACAGGGTTCTCCTGTAGGAACCTCTTGACATCTCGCAGCAGGGGCAGAAATGAATTATGCGAGTAGGCAGACCAGTCAAGAAGCTTCTTGGACTTCAGCAGCAATTTGACGAAGCAGCTTACCCTGGTGATGGCTTGCCAGGGAATTTGGTGCCTTCGTTGACATAGGGGCTGAGCGAGCCGGGCTGGTGCACATCTCGCGCCTTGCAGATGGATTTGCATCGCCCCAAGACACGATTTCTTTCTTGACTACCAGGTTGCCAGTGCCTCACCGCAAGACACCTAGGTCGACAACCCACATGACCACGTGTCCGAAGGTCAAAAGGCATCTTGGGGAGCTACTGCAGCCTTGGATCTCCATATTGAGCTCGTAGCAGTCCAACCTTAGATATCATTGCTGCCGAGGGCGCGCTGTTTTGCATGCGGTATGTCTGCGATGCTTCTGGCAGGTCTCTGTGTGGGTATCAGCCATTGATGGTGACAGGATTGGATTGTCCATGACGAGGAGCTCTGGGCTAAGAGCCGCTTCAAATGTTGCTTCTGTCATGTTTTTTGTCCAGCTTACATTCGCAGAATCAAGTTTGGACAGAGGACTCGGAAAAGAGCTTCCAAGCCATGTTCAGCAAGTTACTAGGCCCCAGCTTAAAGATACATACCGTATACGTAGGTTACAGCCGTCCCAGCTCCTTGCCCGTCAGAATTCACATTTGCCCTTTCAGGAGCTAGACCCTCCAGGTCAGATGGCTCTTGCAGGAAAAAAGTGCTTGCTCTGCATTCCCTCTTGCTCTTTTTGTTTCGGATAAGCACTTGACGATTTTCGGTTTTGCGCGCTTGCCTGTCACTGTCTGCAGCATGCAGAACCCTAAATTAGGCATAGACAGATGCCCATCTCAGAGGCACTAGCATAGGCCAAGACAAGTTAAGTGTAGTCCAGATCGTTTAAGCCCCACAGCCTGGAGAGCAACACAGTGGCAGTTTGAAAGGTCGAGAAGCTGCGGGCGGATGGCAACAAGCGCGGCGAGGTCGCGCGGACTGGGCTTACTGGGCTTGAAGGAATTGTGGATGGAGGTTGCCATAAGCTGAAGCTGTGCCAGGTTTTTGTTCAAGGAGTGCTAATGCATGCTGCTGGCTTCGGTTTCACAATCGAAGTGCTTTGCTTCCTTGTACAGCGCGCTCTTCAATATCCAAGCACTGATGTTGTGCACACCTACGATCTCAAGTGCAGGAAGTTGTGTTCATCATGTCAATCCATGTTCATCCTATAGGTTTCAGATGTCAAAAAAAGCATCCGGAATTTCTAGAGGTTTTGCATCGCCAGCCCGTTCTTGAATGATCGCAATTGAAGTCGCAAGGGACGCCCGGGCAGCTGCAGACGCAGTAAGAGCTTCTTGTCTCGCTTGACCATGCCAGGTGCTCATGCTGCACAAGCTGGCTACCATGTCCCTCAGCTGCGAGGGACAAGTTTGTCAGTGAGAGTTGTATTCATCCAGCTGGCTTTCCCAACAGTTGTCAGCAACATTTAGTCCATGTGTGCCTACAGCTGAGGTCTCCTTATCCGGATTACGCTCTCAACACTGCCCAGGTTTGGGACTGAGAAAGCCGCATGAAGCATTCATCGGGCGTGCTGGCAAGGCCGCGCTGAAGTTGGCACAGAAGGAGGGCTTGGCAATGGAGGAAAAGGTGGCGTTCCGCGAGCCATGTGGAGCAGCGAGTAGCCCGCCTTAGCTCTTCTTGAGGCTCTCAAGCGAACTCTGACACAGCTTTATGCGGCGAAAGGAAAAATTGACAAGGCAAGCGGCTAAGCACATCTATTTCGAGCACAGCATGCTGAAGAAAAGGTTTCGCTAACAAATTGAGGGCTTTGAAGTGTTGATGTCCTCAACACTGGGGAAATGAGGCGCCCAATCGACGAGAAGCGCTGTACCTTGACCAGAAATGTGACAGAACCAACATGGTGAGACCTTGCAAAGGGAGTTCCTGATTGCCTTTTGATAGATTCAACAGAGTTGCTGGCGATCAGTTCATTCATGAAAGGGTTCAGCCATTTTCTTGAGAGGCTCTTGCTACAGGACCTGGCGCAAGAGCTGGAAAAGAAGGTGCGTCTTTGTTTCTCACAATGCCACATATCAGCTCAATCAAGTAAAGTGGCAGACAAGACAAGATATGTGAGAAGGTTTAGAGATTTGCAGCCAGGACGGGGACAAGTTTGACGATGCCAACAAGAACCTTGAGGGCTTCTGGATGGCCCTCAAGCAGAGCGATGTCGATGCAAAAGACTCAGATGCTTCTTAGTTCTCTACTGCAGAATCTTCATGTATGCGATTGAGGCTGCTATGCAAAAGGTAATCTCTCGGGATCCAGCTGCGTATCTCCAATTTCTGAAGGAGCATGGCCAGGGCCTTGCTTAGAGCTGGTAGCCCCTTCCCCCTGCTGTTGCAAACAAGGGGCCAGCGTGGCAGTACCCGGCCAGAAAGCGTCTCCACCTCCTGGTGCTGATGTTCAGGCTCCGGCTTCATGTCTGGGTCTGGGCGTCCGAAGCGATTGTTTCTGGCAGGGCCTGGGGCTGCAGAATAAGCTCCTGTGCAGAGCTCAGGTGTAAGGCACCGCAAGGTGAGATGTAAGGGTGACAAGTTTTAGGGGCCCAGGACAGGTCCGAAGCCCTACCTTTACCTGAATTTCAGAGCCAAAGCCTCAGCATCGAGCATCTCTCAGAGCCATCGAAGGCGTTTCGATTCAAACCGTTTATCTCCCGCAGGTGGGTGGCATCAGCTATGGCCCGCGGTCACGAGCTCATTTGCCTAGCTGTGCTAGAGGCGGCGGTGCGAACTGCAGTGTCTGGTGAGTGAGGTATCGTTGCTGTGATCTTCCGATGGGTGTCGGAGACCAACCGGGCTCTGCCATCGGAGTCCTTTCCCTTCAGGATGCGCCATGCTGTAGAACATTGCAGTTGCAAGCTGTCATGCACATGGCTTCAGCCTTCATGTCGCAACAGCCTGTTGCAAGTTCTCACGCTCGTGAATGAAAGAATGCGGCATGAACAAAGGAATCGATGAATAAAAGAATGAATGGATGGATGGACGGACGGCAGGACGGACGAATGCCGGAATGAAAGAACGAAGGAACAAACGAGCGAACGAGCGAACGAATGAATGAATGGAATGAGTGAATGAGTGGATGAACATAGGAATGAACTAGCGAATTAAGAAATTTAACGAACTAATGAACAAATGAGTGAACGAATGATTTGCTACGCTGTGGACTGCTTGGCCTGGGCAAGCACAGCATCGTGTTTCCATGGCCACCTCATCCCTAAGTAGTGAGTTCGTCTGGGCTTGAGAGGTGCCTCGGGCCCGTGCTTCTCCTGTTCTTGACAATTGCTGTCATGCGCAAGCATGGCACCTTTGTTGGCCATCCATGCCAGACAGTGCTAGCTCCGCCAGCAATGGGTTTTGAGGGGGCCGCGCCACCCGTCCATCCCCCGAGTTTTTGAAACATGACACATGACCGGTATCAATCTTCTTCAACAATTGCCACATTTGTCAATGGCTTATGTGAGCCTTGCCAATGCCCTAAATGCTGTTCTAAATTTACAGTATCCTTAGCTTTCAAGTGCTGTTATTTGCAGTATGCGTAGCGTTTCAAGAGCTCCACAGGTTGGAATTCTAGTTCCAAAAGTATCTCTCACAGGGGGCGTCCCCGCGTTTTGCCTAGAAATCCTTGCATTTTGGATTGAATTTTGGTTCCAGATCGTGCTCTCATGTGGAGCGCCCTCGTATTTTCTCTCGAAATCACGCTGTCGCCTGGAGCGTCCTAGCATTTCGGCTCGGACCCGCGCTCCCTCGTGAAGCATGGTCACATTTTGGATACTCTCAGCAACAAATTGGAAATCACAAGATCCTGAACTAAGTTTACGTCCTGGAGCAGAGGATAGAAGTGCAGCGTAAGTAATCTTCAGACCAGCGCAAGCATGGTGTTTTGTGGCTTCTTGTGCTCGGAACACCCATGCCCAGCAACAAGCACATTATTGAGGTGTACTGGAGCTAATGAGTGCTAGTTTTTGTTGGCTTTGAGTTCAGTTGAAATACTGAGCATCAACTAGAAACGAACGAGCAACAAACATTAATGACAGCCCAGTAGGCTTGCCGTGGCTTGCTTGTGCCTTCAGGATGTCTCTGATGACTGGGAGCGCGAGCTGCAGTACAATCCATCCATTCTGGACGCGAGGGTTGCGTTTGAAGGTGCATGCTTTGTCTCGAAAGCTTGCAGATGAAGCTTAGAGAACGTGAACCGGGGTAGCAGTGCAGAGATATCAGGCTGGCAGGTTGCATCCGATGTGTCGACGCAGCGCCTAAACTACTTCTTGCCTGTAACAGTGCCGTAATGATGGGCAGGCCGCCGCGTGGCTCTGACTTGTGAAGTGTGAGGACTGTGCTCTCCAGAACGGCGCCGCGGGCATGTTCGTGGAGAACAGATTCTAAGACTGTCGCAACGGCCGTCACTGTCGTCACTGTTCTCTTTGCTGATTGCCATGTTCTTCCGTGGTACACGATCATGTTCACCAGAGCCTCGGCGCATCTTGGTGCTGTTGCTTTGTTCAGGGTCCCTCTGTATAGAGACATGCAATGCGCCTTCGCGCGTCCTGGTGGCAGACGCCCTCCGTGCTTGAACAAAAATATTGATGTCATATGATGTCATCTTGTGGTTGCAGTTAGAGCTATGGAAGGACAACAAAATGCAAGTGCTTTTCGCATTCCAGACCTTGGCTCTGAGACACGAACAAGACAGGCCTAGACATGAAGGAAAGAACCCCACCCAGCACTTGGATTTCCTGCCGTCAGCCAATATAATGTAACAGAAGCCTTTCGCTGAAAGCATGAGTATGGACATTCAGGCTCGAGAGCCTCCAAAGCAACCGTGCTGTTCCGGACTCACGCTGAGCCAGACTGCCGTGCAAGCCGCGGCCTGCAACCTTCAATACTTTCACCAAAAGAACCCACCATTTGGCAGCTTTCCTCGTCCCACCCCCAAGGCCCAAAGAGGTTCCTTGCCACGCGGGCGATGGACTGCCTCCGACCAGTGGCCTGATGCTTTGCAGGTTTGGGCCTGGCTGTACAGGGAAATGACTCTTGAGGCTCTTGGAGGATCTTGGAAGAGGAACTCAGCGGCTTAAAGCGTTTGGCATGAGCTTTCAGTATTTGAGCTATAGTGGACAGAAGGAGGCCTCATGATTGCAGCTTAAAACAGGGGAGCAGGAGCTCACAGTTTTGTGGTCGAGCTTGATTCTCGCAAGCCCGGGCCCAAGCCGTGTTGTTGTGCACAAGCAAGTACCTAGGGAGCCTGTCGTAAGGTTCGAAAGGACTAGTTTTGTTTTTGGACCACTGATGGACTCTCTAGAAGAAGGCCACGCGTTGACAGTGTCCGCTATGATGCTGAACTGAGACTCATGTGGGGTTTTGCTACTATGGCACAGCTGCATCTCAGCCGAGAAGCCCTCAGTTTTCCCCTGCCCGGAGCTTTACCTGAGCACGGCTCCATACCGAGCGACGTGCAGAACATGAATCATCTCAAGACCAACTTGTGTTGCCCAAGCTTCTATAACAAGAGCGGCAGATACGAGCAAATGCGGTTGCAGGGCCGGGGCCGATGGGCAACCGGGTGATGTGCGGCGCTCCACAGCACCTTTGGCGTGCTTGTTTCCTCTAGCTAATGAGCTGTGGAAGCTGTTGAGCTTTCCAGGACTGCATGACGGTTGCCATGTTCAGGTCCTGCGTGGACGAATGTGCGCGACTTCACTTCGAAACCAGGTTGGCTGCATAGACGCAGGGAAGGCAGTGGCAAAGGAAGGAGGTCCCACACAGCCATGATGCTTTGACTTGCTGGTGCTACTCTGTTTTTGGAGTGTGGGTATAGCAGGGAGACCGACGGCAGAACCTCTTTGGAAGGAGCCGCGAGGCAGATGAGCCGGAGTCGGGCCCCTGTTGTCCTGTTTAAAGTGGTTCCTTAAGAAAACCTTGAGGGAGCCGAGGTGCATTCTTAATCCTTGTGAGAATGTGCATATGTACGGAGTTCGGTGCTGGATTCTGGACAGGCTTCACGGACACCTCAAAAAGGAACTCAGCACAGGAGGCGTAGTCTTGAAGTCAGACCTAATATGTGATGCGAGGGTTCAAGATGTTGGAAAGCAAGAAAGCTTTCAAGATGGTTCCGTACCAATAGCCCAGCATGCGGAGACTTCGCAAGCAATCCCACGTGCAAGCTCAAACTAGGGTCTTGGTTTCTGAGGAAGTGTTTCCGTGTTCTCCATCAGTTTCTTGTCTTGACAGTAGATTCAGATGAAGAGGGCTGGAGTTTTCAAGACAAGGCATGATTGCTTTCCTTTCAGAAATACTGGTAGCATGGAGTCAAGAAGCGTGTGTTCCGAGGTGCGACCCAGCAGGTGCTGTGTTCCAGGAGACCTTGCTGGGGCTGCCACCACGAGACCAGGAGGCTCAGCATATGGCGGCAGTCTTCTTTGAAGTCCAGCTGTGGTCTGCCATGGGATTTCAATGTTTTTGCCCGTCCAATTGGATGCACTATTGTTCGGAGGTGTAGTTTCTCGCCTAGGTTGAACTGGCATCGAGAAATAAATTTAGGCAGCCTGATGTTGGCTCTAGTCCTCCCAACGTGCACGCTGTTGGAGAAGGGGATCGAAAGATTGTCTAGTTTTAGCAGTACCTCTATTCATTTTTAAGGTCCGCTAGCTTCCACGCGTTGAGCTCCGGCGTCCGAACTGCGAGCAGCTAGCAACGACATGGACTTTGATTCCTGCATTAGTCACTAGTCTCAAGACACATGATGGTGGCATTGCTGCTTGTATGAGAGTGCTTGCAGGCAGGTGTGCCTGTTTGTGCTGTAGACACTACGATGCATTCTGTACCTGGTAGTTGACGGGTCACCGGGGAAGGCATTGATGCAGATGTCGCACCGGTCGTCATAACGTCGCCCGTGCTCTCGCCGGTTTTTGCACTCTGCCACATGTGGTGTGGCTTGTCGCTCATCACGTCGCGATCAAGCCTACATGTGCGTCCCTCCACTTCCTCTCTTGTTTTTGTTCACTGGATTTGTTCGCTGACATCGATACTTTTGAGCATTTGACAGTGGTTTCGCCGTCTCAATCAGCGCCCGAGACTGATCTGTCAGGTTGGGCGACACGTGGTGCGGGCAAAGTAAGCTCCCTCCTCCAATGATCACAACAATTGCACGAAACAAGACGCTTCTCACTCTGTTCTCGCTTGAGCCGACGGAGATGTTCTCTTACCATTTGCAATCCAGCGTCTGCAGGCGCTGTCTGGACAGTAGATCTTAGCTTCCTAGATTGCCTGGACTATGCTACTCGCAACTTTGACTCAAGCCATGTCAACTCCACAAGATTGCCGATGCTGTGACGCAGGCCCATACAGAAGGCGGAAAGGTGTTGCTGTCAATAAATGAAGCTTGAATGTACAAAGCATGGCAGATGTGCATCATTCACATATGCCACTATGATCGTGTTGTTGCAGCACTCGAGGCGCGCATGATGTTTGCTGTTTACTGGCCCACGCGCCACCCGCGCAGTAGCAAACTCACGACGATAGCTGATATGAAATGATATGGTCGGGGTCAGCTCAAGTGGCCCAGACATTGCTGAGGAGGACGCAGCCAGCAAACATGAAGTGCGCTGAAAAGAATCGACCTGAAAAATGCAATCGTCCAAGAAGGCAATTTTGGACAGCTCAAGTGACAAGTGTTCTTCCTCAGCTTTCAGCAAGCTCTCGTGCAGGGACTGATCTTCGCTGGCACTGCCAATCTGGTTGCCCTTCGTTGGCTGCTGCTGCTGGGTGCCAACCCAAAGGACAGCCAATATAACATGTTGAGGGTAGAAGGGGGGTGTAAGTCCTTCTCAGTGTGAAAAAGCCAGTGCTAGTAGAAGTATTCCCGCTGTTTTTGCATGTCCATGAGGCCTTGGTTCCCAGCATTGGGTATCCGCACCGTTGGAAAGCGAGCCGGCGTTGCAAGGCACTGTGTATTTACAAGCTTCCTGTGTCTCAGGCCCGCGACCGAAATGGCACAACTTTGCTGCATGCGGCCTGTCGCAGTGGCAGCTTCCTGGTTGCTCAGGTGGGGAGTCGCAGGCTGCAAGATCTTGAGCAAACGTCCTAGCAAAGTTACACGGAGGCAGAAAATCAGATTGTAGAGCATAACATTCCTCCTAGCAGCAGCAAGCCAAATGAAGAGAGGATGTGCCTGTTCTGTAGAAGCTCAGCATGCCTGCTTACTCATCCCAAGTAAATGTTCTCGTGCGGTATGCGCAGTTATTCATCTTGGCTTCGCTGTTTTTACGCTTGTTTTGCAACCTCCCATTGAATCAGTTAACATGCCTAGTCACAAGACCTGCTGAATACGATACCTGGAAACGTGCTGCTGAACTGGCGCGACTCGTTACCTTCCGAAACATCAGGAGCTGCTAAGACGAGAGCTACCGCTGGATGCGACAGATTCAGCAGGCTGGACGCTGCGGCCCAAGAGCCATTGCTGCAGCAAGAAGAACACATTCACGTCCTTGGCTTGATGCAGCAATCTGGGAGTGCGCCATGTGCGCCCGTCTAAGCCTTGAAGCCGGCATAGCCGCTGCGCAGCTTCTAGGCCGTTGCATGTAGCCGCCATGATGGGCCGCCCAGGGCTGAGCAAAAGAAGCCGCTGGTACTGTCATTTGTGGTCAAACTTTGAGATGTTTGACCCACATCTGCTGAGGACGTGAGCTGACTCAGCTTCTTTTGCAGGTCCCAGCAGTGGGTCCCTTTTAGTATTCTCCAGTCACACTGCGACTTTCACAATTCGATGGCAAGTACATCTCGCCATGAAAGCTACATCACCCTACCACCTCATCCTGACTCGATCTCTAAGAGGCGCAGATCAACCCGCACGTTCAGAACAAGCGCGGGGCAACGCCACTGGACTTGTGCAGCGATGTCTCAACACGAGAGGCATCTTGCTTTGTCCTTGCAATGGGTTCAGTAAGACCTGGAATTGGCCGAACAAGATGCTGGTCTTTCTCGAATGAGAGGCATTACGCACCTTCGCCCTGAAAGTGCCTGAAGTTGCCTCGCGGATGAACTCGGTCGAGGACAACGCCGGGCGCAAAACATCAAGTTCCCCTGTGAGAAGCAAACAAATTGAATGTGCTTCTCAGTGTGGTAATGCCTCACTGGGGCCAACTTTCGCATATTGCATATCCGTGGCCTGCAGTGCAGGAGTTTCAGAGACTAACTCGAGTGCAAGGCAAGCCTCTTTCCACTACTCTGCGGTGATAGTTTCATTTTGCGGTGCAGGTGAAGTGGGTGAAGACCCAACGGCCACATGTGAGCCCTTCTTCGTTCCTCGGCAGCCTGTCTTCGAAGATGAGGCTGAGACGGTTCTTGTGCAATGGATGGCTCTTTAGGATGGCTCTTTCAGCATCTTGCGCCATGTGAAGGCTCACTATAAAGTGCTGGTCAGCATCGGCCTTGAGATGCTTGTTCCTGAGTTATTGAAGTCAAGGGTTTGTGTGGTAATGTTCAACTCTGAAGTCAATTTGGGGAGGGTTAGGGGGGCGTGGGTTTTCTTGCTTCCAGGGCCCACAAGAGTGCTGCGCACGCGCTGGCCTTCTTCGTGGCCACAGGCAGACTGCAGAGTCACGGAGTCCCCAGTGGACACCCCTTCAAAAAATCAGGCTAGGAGGATTCTGATCTTGTTCTGAGTCACTGTAAGCCAGTGGCATCAATTTTAGACATGCAGGTTTCTCATGCTGCGTCAATTTCTAAGCTCTGCGCTGTGCTGGTTCGTTTGCTTATGCCTGTTCTGGCTCTTCACATTCCTGGCAGTTGCAAGAAGTAGGTTAGACACATTCTTCCAAATTTGGGTCTAACCCTTGTACCGTAAAAGCCGCCAGTTTTGACGCGATACAAGAAGCAATACATGGAACCGCCATGGGCCATGTGCACGGTTTGCAGCCAGATGAACATCTCCTCCGCGCAAAGTCGGAATCGAGGTCATCCTTGAGATTGAGCAGAATATGTGGCTTTTTGTTGTCTGTGATCTGCAACTTTGCCCTACGAAAAAATTGAGCATTGCTTGGTTCCTTGCCTAGCTGCTGTCTAGTTGGAATCTGACAGGCTGGCTGTGTTGTCCCATCTTTCGCAGCCTTCTGGTCAGGAGCTGGTTCCCTGCATGGCCATTAAGACGGTCCCTGCAACCACCAGGCCAGGATCGTGCTCGGAACCTGCGGCTAGGGGTGGATAGCCTTGAGATACCACAGCTTGTCTTAAAGCAAACTAATTGGAGCATATCCCGGGATGGCAAGGCTCTTCACCTTCGGATGCGGCACGCTTGGCGAACTTGGATATGCAACCTGGAGGGCATTAAGTAGCCGAGCCATAGCAAACTATGATGAGCCATTACAAAGAGAGATTTCAGGATTCCTTCCTTGTGGCGCGTCA
Source organism: Symbiodinium pilosum (assembly GCA_905231905.1). Taxonomy (NCBI): domain Eukaryota; class Dinophyceae; order Suessiales; family Symbiodiniaceae; genus Symbiodinium; species Symbiodinium pilosum. Next base: position 44,892 of record CAJNIZ010007602.1, read on the forward strand.
AGTCTCTGCGGTCGTTGAACGTCCTCTGATGGTAACATAGCATGCAATCCAGAGCCCAGGAGCGGGGCATCGATCTCTCTTGCCGACCAGAGGCTCCCGCAAGGCTCTTGACAAGACTTGCTCCGTTGGTGGCAATTAGCCAGGCAGTTCCTGTGAGCTTTCTTGCAGAGTCGGGGGAAGAGGCGCTGGCGATCTGAAGCAGGGTGCAAGTCACAAGCGTTCTGAATCGTTGCAGTGACCTATGATCTGTTTTTGAACTGTTGGATGCTGTGCTGGATGGTGATCACAGGCGGACGTATCTTCCGTAGCCCTGGGAAACGACCATTCTCTGGCCCTGGTGAAGGGCAAGGTCTATCGGCCAGACTCCAAGTGACAAGGTTGTTTGGTACTCTCGCACTGTGAAGGATATCTCATTTCGGAGTAGCATCAACCAAACATTTCTCAAAATTTCCTCCTGAGGTGGGGCCTACTGTGCAATCCTTCAAGGCATGAGTTATACCACCAGTTAAGCAAAGCAGTGAGGCCGTTGCACCATCTTGTCATAACCTGCTTGCCAGGTGGAAGTCACCCGCTGACCGCTCGCAAGGCTAGTGAAGCCCGGTCACGCCAACAGTCATGTGGCTTTTTGCCCACATTGTGCTTGTTGAGCAATTCCCAGGTCTAGGTTGCAAGTAGGCATCTCTGCAGGTTTGTGCGACTTGTGTGCAGGCTCGCGTTCGGAAACCTCAGAGGCTGGCGCGTTAGATTTCCTCAGTCGCAAAAATTTACACCCCAAGTGGATATCTTCTGGATCTAGCATGGTTCGTTAGCTTCTCGTCAAACTCGTAAATCTAATTGTTGGTTGCGGGCGCCTCTTAAAACATGCGCATAGATATTTGGGAAGTGGTTGCTAACTCCAGAACACAGAATTGGCTGACTTCGGAGCTTTTTGTGTCGCGTGTCTTCTCGTTATGTTGTACGTTGATTCCCAACCTTGTTAACGTACCCAGGCTGGCCCCGGTAGGACCTGTCCCTGCGTTTTTCTGGTGTCATGGATTGCCCTTCTTGCTGGAGCCCGGCTAGGTTAGCGAATCTCCTGACACGGTTTAGTTTAGAAACAACGAAATGAAACTACGTGGCGGCGGGTGGGTTTTAGAAATTGCGTTTCTACGGCTGGTTGCTGCTATGCTGGGGCGGGGTCGGGTAATTGCAAATGATTCTAAATCATTGCATAACCACGGTTTCGTAAGCATTTCAGGCCAGGGGCAAAGAAAAAGAAAAAACAACAAACGAGTCTGTGGCCATGGCGCTGGGATGCGCTGGGTCGCGTTGAGCTTGCGGGGCTGTGAGGCGTGGGCATACTATGATTCCCTGTCCGAGTCTTGCAAAAGAGATTGATGCAAAGTTCCCACCGCAAGTGCCTCCCCCGAGAGAGGAGCCGCTGGCTCCAGCGGAGCCGGCGTCAAATGCGAGCTTCTATCACAATCCAAAGCTGCAATTGAAGAAATCCATCGAAACGGAGTAGAAAACAGATTAGCTATGAAACGTGGGGGGGCCCACAGTTAGATGAAAAGGCTGGTTGGACTTGGGTAGTCCCGCGCTTCGTAGCATGCTGTTTCTTTCAACTCGCCTCAGGGTGAAGCAGAAGCAATATCTGGGTCCATCGATCCAACACCGTCTCTCCTAGAACGTCCTGGCCCCAGTATGGAAGTTGCGTGCTGTCTCAACGTTTGATGTCGGACGTGTGCGAATAATGCTCTTCCTGGCTTCTTTAGGGTCCTTGCAGTAGCGACCCTCCCCTCTCTGCTATTCGCAATGTCGCCCTCATCGGTGCCACAGGCTCAGCGTGAAAGCCATCGAGCTCGTAAAAGCTTTCGGCATGGCGCAGCCTCCAAGCCACCGGTGGCACGGGCAGAGGCAGTCGAAGGATCCTTGCGTGTCCTTGGTCTTGGTGGCCTTGTGTGCACGGTTTCAGTCGACATGGCGGCGACAGTGGCTGAAGCCCAAAAGGTCATTGCCAAGTCGGCTGGAATCCCTGCATGTGAACAACACCTCATTAGCAAAGACCGTCGCCTCTCAGCCAATGAGACCTTGGGCGACGCTCTGGGGAAGGACGAAGAGGTGACGCTGATCAGGTGCGACGCGAAGGCAATGGCAATCAAGTCGGCAATGCGCACTGGATCACTGGCACTAGAACGTGCGAGACGCTTGAGAGTGCAGTGTTCTAGCAACAGATGAGAAACGGAGAATGACCCGGGATGAGCTGGTTTAGAGAAAATTCCGGAACCTTTTCTCCTTGGTCGATGCGATGTACCCGGAGAACTGCACATTAGGCTTTTGAATTCAGGTCTGCTCAGCTCACCGTGCCGGGGTTGTGTGCAGGCACCCGCCCCAGGCCCGTGTGCGCTGCATGTTGTGCACAATTCGAGATGATAGCTGCTCGTCATGCCACGGTCTGGAGTTCGGAACTTCTGCCTCAGACCACTGGCTGCGAGATCATCCAGGACAGATAACAGACTTTGGAGGTTGCGCAGCCTTTTTAAAGAACAGTTGTATTTGCCTTTGGTGCAGGCTGATTTTGTCTTTAGATTACTGTGATCATACTGGTGCGCGTCCTCCTACTTAGAAGCCAGCCTTGTGATGCTATGTCTGGCTGACAGCACTCTTGATAATTGCGCTCCAGCTGTGAATCGCTCATTTGCAGCCCATGAAGCCTAGCCGGGCTCAGCTATGGCGAAGCCTACGCTTGATGCCCCTGAAATCAACTCCTGCGTGCTGCCTGAGTCTCATCACATCAACGTGTTAATGAAGTGGATAGAAGTCTGTGACATGTGAGAGGTGTTGCTTATCCAGCTATGATTGTCCCCAATACAGAGTCAGATTGTATCGTGCTTTTGGGATCTTTTGGGTATACTAGTGCTGCATAAGAAAGGCCTCATGAAATTTGGTTCAACCGCCAAAGAACACTCATATGATGTTGCTGCTTAGGACTCAGGGAGGCGCCTTTTGCCATCAGGGCTGAGCCGCTGCATTGATTATGCCTGCTGTACTAGTCATGTCATCAAGACCGGCCAGCACCTCGAATTCGCGGCGCATCTCTTTATGCATGTGCTGAGAGCTGCAAAAGGGCCGCGTTTTTTGTGGCAAGCTGCGTCAATGTCTGACACACGGGATCTGCAACTTTCAGGTGTATCAACCGCAGAGGATACATTGAGACCCCTGGCAGCTCTTTCAGCATTTCTGACGCTGGACTATGCTCATCTGTTCGATGTTATGTCTTGTACGTAGAAGATGAGGCAATTGCTGCGGGTGGCTCCAGCTCCTTCGTTCTCAGTGACATCGGAGAGGCTCCGACGTCCGAGCCAGCTGTGGCAGATCATTGCAGTGCTACTCTGTAGCCCCCTTGTTTTGGATTTGCCGCTGTAGCATGTAGTTCTCCCGTCTCGGATCCTGCCACGCTGCAGTTGCAAAGCTCTGCCGAGATCTTGACAGGTGTTCGTCTATGGCCAGCTGCGCTCTCTGAGTGGTGACCCGTGCTCGCTGCGCCACCTCTGGGGTGCTTCCAGCCGCAAGTAGTTGCTTTGAAGGGCAATTTGTAAATGCTTTCTGCGATCGCTGGCGTGTCTGCCAACGGCGGTTGGGCTGGCAGGACGATGTTGTTTGCAACAACAGGGGAAGTGCGGGTATGCAGACTGTTTGTCAGGAAGCTTTGGTCTATTGTAGGGTCCTGAATCTTGCCTTACTGGATTCAATGCAAGGCTGATTCAGGGCCGGTTCCTTCAATGGTGGTAGTTTACTTTGAGCTTCCTGTTGTAGCTGGTGTTGGCTGACATGCCGTAGGTTGCTTTTTCATATGCATAGCACACTTGGCTGAGTTGCTCACACCCTCAACATCCCTCAACTGATCTCATAGTTTCTCAGAGTCCAAGGTTGTCCCCGAAGAAGTTTGGAGCTTCAGGCATCGAACTCTGCCTTTGCTCTAGACTGAAGTTTGGAGCAACACTCGCGTATGTGAAGCTGCAGGTTCTGCAGATTGCAGCAGGATGGCGACATGTGTTGATGCTGACAAAGGCCGGGAGGTCTGAGGCAGTTCGTAGGCCAAAAAGCTGAATTGTGGCGAGCGTTCAACTTCAATAGCATAGATTCTTCGTAGATACGGACTTACTTTGGTCATGCCGCCAAATACACAGGAAGCTTTGCAATACGAGGTCCAGAAGGGGAAACACAAATGCACAGCTCGAACGACAACGACTCTGCAATTTAGGCATTTGCTTGATCGAAGCTAGCTCCAGCAGGATATTGGATCATACACATGCGAGCAATACATGACCGCGGCCTTGGCGTCAAAGTAATTGCAGATTGCTGCCATGTTTGCGCGCACGCGACGCCAGCAAAAGTGGTGGGTTCCTCATTTGATTCTGACCTGGGTTAAGGGCTTGAAGGTGCTTGTTTGTCGCCTTGGAAACCAGTAGGCAGGAAAGATTGCAAAAAAGACGAAGCAGAAGTAACCCAATCGACCCATGAAAATGCTCTTCTGCAACTCCATTGTCAGCGCTGGCAAGTGCAGCCCTACAGCGGGGAGGAGTTTCAAACTTGGAGCTTCCTGCAAACAAAATGCTTCAATCTTTGGGCTGGTCAGAGAGTGGGATTGCACAGACCCAATTAAGCAGGAGTTGGGCTTTTGCGTGTGACTGCCAGATTCTGCACATTTTGTTGCACATAGCTTCGTGCAACGTGCAGGTGTATTGACTTCTTGTCCTTGTGCTGGGCAGGCCGGCTCAATCTTTGCAATCGGTGAGGATGATCACGGCCAGTGTGCTGGCCGCGGCACGGGGCAGGCGCGTGAGTGAGCCATGAACCATTCTGCCGTTTTTCTTCGTTTATTGTGGGGTAACGTTTGCTTGTTATTGAGATGGCATACATTGATCACACCGTTCTTCGGCCTGGAATGCAAAACAAAGCTTCAGTCAGGTTGCCATAGCGGAGGCAAGTGGAGGTGCCCGGACTTGCTTCATCTCCTCATGCAGCTACAAGCTCCCACCGTAAGCACTGAGGAGTTTTGGGTGTCGCAGCTGGTGCTTGCCACTCGATTGCCCCAGTCCTGGCATGAACTCAATTTTCCCCAGTCAGCTTTAGACTTATCCTAGGCTTGGGGCCAGCATGGGGCCTTCAGCTGGGGCCATGGTGGTGCCGGCCGTCTAGGAATTGGGAGCGCAGGCCTGAATTCTTTGTTGGACAGACAAAAATGACAACTGCATGCTCCTCCTCAGACCACCAGCGGCTGCCCGTCCAGATTCAGGCCCGGTATCGTCATGTAAGTTGTGTATCAGAATAAGTATTCCGCGATGATTCTGACTTGTAACCTCACTTGTAAGTCTTTGCCGCGACCGGTTGCTCAACACCTGGTTCTTGAAATGTGAGGCCTTTGCTGGTCTGCAAGTGCTGTCGTGGCCTCACTTCATCTCGTGCACCAGTATGGTGATTAAGTGTCAGAATGTGTTGAGGCATGCTCGCTGTGGGGCGAATTTCACAATCTTCGTGCAGCTCGCCTGCTCTGTTTCCCATGCGCGTTGAAGCAGCTGAGATCAGTTGGCTTGATAAAGGACTGCTCCTCATAGAGCACCTCTGGGGGGATCAGGTGCCAGGGCCCTACATTTTTCAGATGCGTTTCAAAGCAGCGAAGCGACGACGATATGTGGTAAATGAGGTCCGACTCTGGTCCTGTGGTGGCAACCAATACGGCCAGCTGGGCCTTGGCCACGACCTCGGGATGCCTAGGCACTGCTTGATACAGCTTGCCTGAGCTTGCCTGAGTGCATAGGTGAGATGGAGGCGTCATCACAGATCCTTGCGCAGGAAGCTGAGTTTTTTGCGGGCGAAGTTGTAAAACGCAGCTACTGTATGCTGCTGGTTGGAACGAGTATCAGGCCAAAAATCATTGACTTTGCCCTGCTGGGTGGGAGTGCCTCCCGCATGCGTGGCACGCACGGAATTGAGACGGTGGAAGGGCTGGAGCCCGCAACTGAGCTCCTTCCGAATTTTGTTTTCTGCTAACATACGCCAGGCTCACCATGCTCGCCGTACTTGAGGTGTGGTGCACATCATGTGATGTGCCTTACCCGGCCTCCAGGCACATGGAGCTGCAGAGAAATCACCAGATCCCGCAGACAAGATGTCAGGGCATGATCGTTTTGTGGTTTGGGCGTGATGGCCTTGGCTTCGAGATGCTTGGATATGCTTGGACTTCTCAAAATGCTGTTGCTCAGGTGGGGCTCTGCGGGCCTCGGGCAGCCGGACTCCCGGACTGTGGCCAGCGTCGACTGTTGGCTTGTGTGTTTGGCGGGCACTTCAGCGATCTCAGGTGTGGCCGGACCTTTCGAGAGCGCATGGAGGACGTAGCTCCAAGGCCCTGACTCATGGCCGTTTCGTGGCCAGCCATCAGCGAGACTATTAAGATTCTGCTTGTAGGCGTTGGTTCCCTCAGCCTTTGGTCGACTTCTCGCCGCCATCTGTGTTTGTGCCTTGACAAGGCAGGTTTCTTGGGTTTGCAGGCACTTCCATGCTGGTCCTAGGCATTGGCCTGTTGGTGTTGCTGCTGGACGGTCCCATTCTGCTGTCCTTGCTCGAGCACTGGGACCTGAGCCTGACACCAAGGTTCCCCTAGCGCAAGGTTGGAGAACTCCACAAAGCTTCTCTCCCAGGCTGAGTCACAAAAGCGAGGTGGCCGCAACTTCCTCTTCTGGCAATGTCCCAACCCTGGAATCTGGGACGTTCTATGCTCTGCGGCATGTAGCAGCGATCAGACAAGACAGGTCAGGAGTGCGCTTCCAAGGGCTGCAGTTACAACGGACGGACATGAACTCCTGCGGCCTGTGCATGATGTGGGTTCAAGACGCACAGGCTGCCAGGCACACGCAGAGTTGGTCCTATTGGCACTTGTGCAGGACAAGCCTGCAGCCTTTTCCGACCTACCACACACAGGCAGTCAGAACTCTGTAGGACAAGTGGTATGCGGGTATGTGAGCTAGAGTCTAAACGGTTATTATAGGCGTTCTTAAAGGGTTGTTGATACTTGGAGTTTAGACTATGGCTCATGTGCGATTTCCGGGGCAGGCACCGTGCCCACCGCGGCCGCGGTTGGCGAGCTTGCCTCTGAAGCCTGGGATAGTCGGACGGGCGCTTGGGAGCACCTCAAGGCCCAGGCGCAAGGGAAGGGCAAAAGACTGCGAATGGCGGCTATAGTCAGCTTCCCATGTAGACCATTCTGCACACATCTGCACATGGAAGCTTGGTTCGAGGGTGGACCCTTCAGACCACGTTCACTTACTGCTGTCCACCAGGAGTCGCGTGTCATTGACACTTTTTGCCAACGCCTGCTTGTGCAGCCCAGATCTTAGTGGGTGGAAGTGTTTGGGTTCAGAAGAACCAGACATCGGAGCTGACAGGCCAAGCGTTAGCAGATCACGCTCCCTGCCGGGCAGATCGCCTGACTCTCGAATGAGATGCTGCCTGCGAAGCTCTGCTTTGCAAGTGTGAAAGGCACGGATCCTGAGATTCACCTTTGATCAGGTCCTCCATGCAGACCTTGGTCCAGATGGGCGAGGAGGTCCTCAGAGATTCACAAAAACGGTCCATTTCTCAGAATTGGCCGAGCTTTAACCTAATTGACTCATCCTTCGTTTCCCGCTTTCCCTTCCATATTTGAACGCTGATTGCAGGGCAGCTCGCTTGCAGCCACCGCTCCTGTCAGGCTGATCGTTGTTTTTTAAGTGTGTTTTTGTAATTCTCGGTGGTGTTGAGCACTGCCCGACCCAATTGCTTCGCTCGTGTGGCTCGAACTCGGCAGGAATTTGGTGAGTCATGTGTTGCTGAGGCTCATGCATGTTTGAGCGCAGATCCAGACAGGGGCCTGTGGGCCTTTTGGTCTGATGTTCGCTGACGGACACCTGCCCGCAAGATCAGGATTTGCAGGGCCCGCATGGCTGCCATGGCTACAGCCTCGGCGACAGACGCAGTGGCATGCAGCCTCGGCTGCAGGAATAGCAACGCCCTTTCAATGTCCGCGAGTTGGTCTCCATGCAGGTCCACGAGATGCCTTCTTCGCGAGTACTCGTAGGAAGCCTGGCCAAAAGGCATGTTTTCTGCACAGGTGGATCTGACCCTGCAGTCCGCCCCTACGACAGTCGAGTGCTTGGAGCTTTTGGGTATCGTAAGCTTCGGCCAGTGGAGAATGCAGCGATCATCTTTGCAGCTTGCCAGGAGGGATTCCGGAGTTTGGTTGCGAAAAGACAGAAACCGTTTCACTTCACAATTCTTGAGGCTGCCAGTGCCTGGCTGGCCCTTTTGGCCACACAAGGCCCGTGGCGACCGGCTGCTAGGGCAGCGGCTTCAATTGCGCAGAAGCACACCAGGACATTGCGGAGTGTGCCGCATGGCAGCAAGGGAGAACGGTGGACCACATGGCAAAGTCCGCAAGACCCTATCCTTTGCATTTGTGAAGCATGTCGGCGTATTTCTGCAGTTCAGCTTTGTTGAAGGTTGCTATCTTGGCTGAGCGTATTCTGGCTGACGGGATCGTTTTGGGCGTGCCTTGTGCTCTTGCGGGTGCTCTGGAAGATGACCATTGCAAAGCCCAAGCTTAATGTGCCTGAGAGCATCCTCCCATCGTCGCTAAGCACGATGCGCAGAGTCTGTGATAAGCTATCAGTACACCTGCTGCGCAAGGAGCCTGAGGGTGTGGAGGCTTCCGGTGTTGTGCTCTGTTGCCACGGCTTCGGGGCAAATGCCACGTCATACGAGGACGTGATGCCCCTTTTGAGCAGGGACTTGGCTTCGGTCGTGCTCTGCCCAGACCAAGTGGGCTTTGGGCTTACGGAGCGACCTGAGCTCCGCTTGGAGCCGCAGAGCTCCTTCTCCGTGGACTTTGTGGAATCCAAGGCAGCGAGCCTGTCCGCAGCTCAACTCTACACGCTTCCTGGCAATGCCGTTCTGGCTGGCGCATTGCTGGAGGAAGAGATCAATGGGGACACTCAATGCAATCAAGCCATTTCCACGGTGGTCATCGGTCATTCTATGGGAGTATCCCGGCTTGGCTTTATGCAATTCATGAAAGTGGTCAAGACCTTCGCCCTAAGGCCATAACGGCTGCAGCATTGGCGACTGCAAAGGCAGTCAGGAATCCTGGTTCGGTAGCCCTGGTCTTGGACACTTGGCTGAATGCGTGTAAGCAGTGCAAGCAGCTGGTTGGTGATTGCATGCCACACCTTGATTTCCAGTCAGGAGAGCCCAGCTTTTCTGGTGAAGCCTTCTCGAAGTGCCAAAGGGAAACCTCTTGGACTTGCCGCTGGGCCTGCAAGCCTGCCAGATTGAATGGGGCGGCAAAGGTGAGAGCTATCCGACTGCACACTTGATGATGGTGAGATCGTTCATATCGTATGAGAATTATGAGCATAATTTGATCATGACGATAGCATAGCAAAACTGTCCATCTTTGACTCCTGGAACAGGTCACGGCTTTTGCATTGAAACTGCAGCGAGCGCTCGTGCGCTTTGTGCTGCAACTTCCAGGCTTAACTTACAACAGGCACCGTCAGCAACCTTTGTGTGTGTTCTTCAGTCTTCATCCGCTCATCCTCAAGCTGATGCGACTGCAGTCAGTCGATCAGTTGCAGGTCGTTTTGGCGGAATGGATTGCAAGCTGCATATGCGGATATGGGAGCCGAACGGTTGGACAAGCAGGTCCTCCTTTACCGTTGCATTCTCAAGGATGCATACAAATAATTTGTGTGAGGGTACCAGTCTTGTTACACAGAAAGCTGCCAAGATTGGCACTTCAGCGTCCTGTCATTTACGGTAACCAAGGTTGGCCAAGCCTTTGCCAAGGCTGGGCATTAGGCTTGGCCAATTTCGTTTCGGCTCGGCTGTTGTCCGTCAGCGAGGCGCGTGTACAAACGTTTGCAAGTGGGGAGCCACAATGTGTCTTGACTGGCACAGAGGATGCTCTGGTTTTACAGCAGCTGGTGGATGCCACTGGACTGCCACGGATCACTGCGCAGTGAGAGCTGTCCGCAGCTGTCTCCAGGAAACCAGGTTGCAGCACAGCCGGGCTCAACGTGATCAGCCAACTGACCAAGGTTTGTGAAGTCAAGAAGCTTCGTGTAGTGATCGTCAGTGGTGACAAGGACCCGACGAGTGCTACAAGGATGTTGTAGGGATGCTACGTCGTTATCGTTTTCTTCCAGTTGCTCTGTCTCGGTGTCCTGAAATCTTGGGTGACTGGAAGAAGAGGGGTGTGTCTGGCAGGATCAGGTGGTTCCGTTGAGCAACAGCCGGCGCCTGGCAGATCTGCTCGGTTGCGAGCTAATGACAATCCAGGCACATCGTTTGCTCTTGCAAGTTTTGCTGTCACACCAGTTCTTGCGAGCTGTCAAGCCCTCGGTGCTCCTCAGGGATGTGGACACGTCGCCCATGAAGAAGCACCTGCAAGATTTGCCAAAATTGTGACAGACCTCCTGGCGGCACCCGCAGAAACCGCAAAGAAAACTGGCACCGTTGTTGTTCTGCAACGTGTCTGCTGCGCATGGGGCAATTGTTCGGGAAGTGCATGTTGTAATGTTTGTGGACTTTTTGTTTTGCCTTGTTCTGTTCTGTGCTATCAAAGAAACCGTGGGGATGTTGCATGCGCATCAGGCTGGGGCAAGGACTATGCCACGGGCAGAGGGTTTCGTCTCTGCGCAGGCCGGACACCTTGTCTGAGTGTAGCAATTCCACGGACGGTAACTTGAGGCAAGCCTACGCCACTTCGCTCTGAGCCAGATGCTTACGTCGAGGTTGTGGCGTAAGATATACCGATAAGGTTTGCTCAACCCGAGGCCTCGGACAGCTCCTGCATGGGCACGACCTAGAGGCTTCTCAGCCACATCCCGAGATATGCCAGAAGTGCTGCATCTTGCTGTCGTGGCAAGCTGCACGTGTGTCGTGCCCAGGGTCCTTCGTTTGCACCGCCCGCCAGACAGAGCTGGATTCCCAGTGCATGGCATTGTTGGGCGGTGCACCTCGAGCTTTCCTAAGGACACAGAGAATGTGGTTTTGGTCAAGATGACTCTCCACCCCAAAGGCTTGATTTTGTCCGCATGTTCTCCTGCCTCTCAGTGTCCCGTCGTTCAGGATGCAAAGAACGTCCTCCTTGCCATACATGCCGGTTCGCTGCTTACGTGGGCAACGCACAATGTTACCAAGTAGCCTGCAGCGAACCGCAAGCATGGAATCCGAACATACTTCTGGAAATAGGTTGTTTTCAAGTTAAAGTTTGTAATCAACGCTTCGAAATCACTGGCGCAAGGATACCTGAAGATTTGCTTTTGAGTTTATGCACACGTGGGGAGGCATAAGCATTCTCGCCAGGAGGGATTCTGCACGCAAGGCTCGAGCACCTTTCCAAAGCGCCTGGACCCCAGGCCAATCAAATGTGCAGACAGGTAGCGAGCAACTTCAACCCTGACATGAATGTAATACCGTAGCCTACTTGACCAATGGTGCAAGAGCATTATTATTAGTAGTATTATTCGATTCTTGCCCTCCCTGTCAATTTTTGTCACCATGTCCAGTGCAGAGGCTGCAATCGTACCTCTGACATTCTTCGACACAGGGCAAACTAAGTCTTGTAAGTGAGCTTAGAGTAGAGCAACTGTTGCAACATGCTTTGCGGCTCACTCGGCACAGCACGCTCTGAAAGCGGAGTGACAGGCAGAGTGGGAAACCGGAACCAAATGCAAGTACCAAAGGAGTTGCATCCAGCGAATGAAGAGCAGGAAGAGGCACGAGAAAATTAACCTCGAAACGCAGGCGAACCAGGTCTTCTGTGGTTTGGAGCGGGTCACGTGGAATTGAATAGTGTAGGCCTTGGTCTCTTCGTGAAGCAGGCTTAAAGGTTTGGTTTGGGAGCAGGCACACAGCGCCTGCCCACTGTTTATTCCACCTCCGCCCAGCCAAATTGCTGACAGAGCTTGCCCAGGAAATCCGAACTATCCACAGGGCTCTCCTCAGCCACCACTGACTGGACAGAGGTAGGAGACTCGAATGAGTGTTCGCACTGGATAGGGCACATCTCTGACTTGCAAAACATTGCATCTGAATCTGCTAGGAAGTGGGTTGAAGAGAGGAGAACACGAGCACCTCCAAACCATGCAATCTTGTGCGAAAGGCCTCGGCGGCGAGGCAAGGTGCAGGCCCAGATCGCAAATATCGCAAATCATCAATGTTCAGGTGTATTGGAAGCTTTTGACCTGATGCCCAAGTCATCTCTGCGCAGGGTCCAGGATGGTGGACAGCCGACACCTCTTCAGATGAAACTGTGGAAGCTGAGACAGCTCAGGCCAGGCAGTAGGCTTCAGCTTAGGCAAGGCAGGGCTCTGCTACCGTCAGGCACCTGCAGCCTTCGAGCCGGAGACTTACAAGAGCTGCAGCAGCTGCAGCATGGAGATGTGGCCAATGTGGCCGTGGATCTGTTGAGGTCACCTCAGCCCCGAGCGCAAGCACCAGCAGCTGCCTTGGTCAATTGGTCATTGCTGAACTTTTGCAGCTAACAACCAGCATCAAACAATATCAAACAACACGCAGCTGAATACCGCCTCCCACTCTTTTCGCTGCTTTATCTTGGGTGAAGGTCATGCCGACCCTCAGTGAGCAGCGCTGGTCTGGCGTGCACAATGCTCTTTATGACCTTGAATCCATGATTGCCGGCCTCCTGGCCTCTCTCTCGTCTTTTTTGCTAAGCATTTTTTCCAGCCCAGGCCCAGATCAGCCACAATGGAACCGAGTCGAGACACCGCGCTGATTTGCACAAAGGCCACCAGGTGAAAGGAAGCATACACGCTTGCAGGCTAAGTAGAGCTGTTGAATTTGTATGTGCCGTAGCTTCCAGAATTGAACCAAGATGCAGCGCTAAATCCATTTGCCCTTCATTTGGATATTGAAGCTTGCTCAAGTCAAGTGCTCGGACGCTCTGTTAAAGTTGAGACGCAGAGCAGAGACTGTCGGCGTGTCGATTGCATGAGGCAGCCTCAGCAGTTTCACTGGTGCAGATTCTGCGGCAGGCGGCAGCGAGCGGACTGGGAAGGCACTGAAGGGTGCAAGGGGGGGTTGAGACCGACGGGCCCTCCTGCCGCAATGTGTTGCAGAAGTGTGCCCGCAGGCTCCTGAAGGTCTTGCTCCTTGGGGAGGACAGTGCATCGGCAAGTGCCAGGTAAGCTATACATCCCAAACCCTGAATCTATGCCATAGGTTAGGAATGCGACGCGCTGCTTGAGGTAGGCTTTTTGTTGAACAATTGTTGAAAAATGAAGATTCCTGAAACTGATTAGATTCAAGGGCCTCAAGTTGCTTGCTGATGCTCGTTTCGCTGTTGCCTGTTTTTGCAGAGCCTGTCAACTTGGATCCTAACATGATGCCATACCATCCACACCGTTTGTTCTGTATAGGTTTTCGCTTGGACAGAACCTCCAATCTTTCTTGTTCCGGTACGTAACGGCAGTTGGGTTCACCCAGCTCAAGACTGGCAGGATATGGCAAGCTCCACGCGACTCCTCAAGCACAGCCAGCTGGATCACCTTTTGTAGGCTTGAAGCTGTCGCATGCTTCTTTGGCGGACAGCGGCGGCAAGGAGTTTTTTTTTTCCTCTTTCTGCAGGTGAGCAAGTCGAAAGCAGGACAGGAAGTGTCGTGCCTGAACTGCAAGTGCACCTGGGAACCCCTCGTCAGGAGTGTCGGCGATAGGGACGGCGTTGAGATTGTGCGTCAGGTGAGTGCATTCTGCTGTTTTGTGCTTGAGCATATCGGACATCGACGAACCAACACAAAGCATAACTGATACACTGATCAAGTGCAATCAAGTGCACTTAACACCTGCAACTTGCCTTCATTTGTTTGAATTTGGATTGGCCTTGCATATTGATCAGCTAAGCTCGAAGACCAAAATCTGCAGCCTTTCCAGCACGCTCAGCACGCGTCTTGCAGCTGAGATGACAGGATCCCGCCGCCCTTCTGGCAACCCGGTCATCTACACCCTTGGGTGCAGGCTGGCCTGACAGAATGTGCAACTGTTTCGCGTGTTTCGCGATGGGCGTGCAAGTGTGAGGCCTGTAAGAGCGAGAGTCAAGTTGCAGGTACGCTTTGCCACAAGCAAGTATCAAATACTTTGCAATCCCTGCCAGGGGCCGGCTCGGGCCATCGTCTGTCCGGCCCTTCTGAGAAAGACAGCAGACAATTTTTTTGTCATCGTGTCATTGGGGCCTAGGTCTGCTGCAGGAAGCCTTGTGGAGCCGCAGAGAACAGATGTGCTTTGGCAACAAAAGGGGTGACCATGTTCATGATGTTCACAGTCACTCCCAGACTGAGGCCTACGTCCAAACCGATCAGTCTGCCCCTCCAGGCTGGAACAGGTTCACGTTGAAAGCCCAACCAAAGCCCAACCTCCAAAAGTCTGTGTCAGGTGCGCTTGCAGCTTCGGTTGAAGCCGCCATGCAGGACAGTCACGGGCAACACGTTGGTGCCCCAGAGAGATGTTTCCTTGACACGCTTCAAGATTTCCAACTTTATCGGAAAGCACGGTGGTACTGCCTGGCAGGTCCACAGATTTGGACACGAGCCCAGTGCTGAAATCAGTGCTGCCGGTGTCGAGCAAAAGACAAGGCAGTTAGAGTTTTTGGCCGGCGACGCCCAAGCAGACCTGGATGCCATGCATACCACGCGAATGACAGAGCTCAGCATCGCCCAACCTGCCATGGACTCCACATCCAAGTCAGGCATGGGTGGACCCCTGGTTGCAGTTGAAGGGCCGTGCAATATTTTTCCGGGACTTTGGAGTCAATGCACTGGGAGGGTTTGTTATAAGAGCAGTACGTGCCGGCAGATCAGGCAGCATGTCGCTGACTGTCCAGGACAAGGACTTTGCTTGCGTGCCTTTCATGTCCCGTGTGGAAGAAGGGACAGATGTTACTTTTTTGCTTGGTTTGCGGCGCGTGAAGGAGATGCCAAGCAGATCCGATGACATCAACAGGTCACCATCCCTGTCGCCAATTCCGCGACAGGCCCGCAGCAAGTGGCAATTTGTTGCGTTGGATTGCATATCTTTTCTCTTGATTGGTTGGCGTGCGCGCTCCTCTAGGCTGGTTTCGATGTGACAGCAGATGAGTCTAGTACCTCGGCTGCGCATCGAACTTGGCCGAACAGAACTCATCGGCTCTGAAATGTAGTAGATTCCAGCTTAGCCTGGAGACAGTTTTCTGTTTGATTCTTCCAGAGCAAGTGTGTATACAACCCTGTCTTCAAATGGCCAGGACCATTTTCTTTGGATAATTCCAGCAGATCCAGAAGCGAAGATGAAGGTGGCTGGTTGCGACATGGATTTGTGCCATGCTGAAGAGAAATAAGATGCATGAAGTCCTGGTCGGGCTACTCACTCACTTGCGAAAGATCCACAGTGCTGCACAGAAGTGTGGGTAGCATACCAATCAGACACTCCGGGCGGTGGGAGGCCCGCCTGAGCCAGTGCAGAACAAGCTACCTGGCAACCATTGAGATACTGAGGAGGTTATTTTCACACGCGAAGCCCTTTCATGAACAGGCCAAGCTGAGAGGAACTTTGCATGTTTGTTGCGACTACACAATTCTGCCTGCACCGTTGCCACGCGCTTCTACAGTGCTTATGCTGGCTTCAAAAGGTTGGGATCGTCGGCTCCGGAGTCAGACTGCCCCTGTGTATTAAGGCTATCCCTGGATGTGCCATCGCTTCCAAGAGGCCTATGCCACTCAGAAGAGGTTGCGAAGTTTACGCAGGTTGACAAGTTTGACCGTTTGGCAAGGTAGATGAAGCTCTCTGAATGTAGGCCACGCCGCGGCTAGAGCTTCTACGCCGCCTGTGGACTCTGGGAGCGAAAGCAGTGGGAAGAGCATTGGTCATCTGGAGCTGGTCACTGCTCAGCCAGGCGCATGTTGCTTTGATACGTTGTGTGATTGGTTACCTTCTGAGTTATACCTTCTGCCGGCAGGTACCGCTGCGGCAAGTTCCTCGAGGGCCTTGACGGATTCTGAGAGCAGCGAGAGCAGCGAGAGCAGCGAGGAGCTGGAGCCGTCCAAGCCAGGCTTTGGGCCGAACGTGCAAAGCGCTGTGCAGAGCCGTCACCTCCTTGATGGTTTGCAGGTGCTCCGAGATCTAAGCAGACAGATGATTTGGGAGTTCTGGATGGCACCAGCAGCACGCTGACTGACTGACCGACTGACTATCTGACTGACTGACATATCAAACGCGCTCAGCATTGCTGTCCACTAGCCGAGGGCGACATAAGGCCCAAGTAGGTAAGTGCCCGTTTTATACTGCGGCCGTCATGGCAGATGCAGCATTGTCTGCGGACCTGAGGCAGCAGCGGTAGCAGCGGCAGCAAGGTTGAAGTGGCCAAAGCCAAGCCAGGTGTCGTACAGTCCTATTCCTATTCTTTCTTTGGTTTGGCACATGACTTGCGCAGGTGGCGATGCCGTCATGGAGGCTCGAGGGTTGCTGTAGCTGGTTGGCGGGCTTCAGTCATCAGATGTCGTCAGTATTCAATGTCAATGGCTCACAGCCTCAAGGACTTTTTCTGACGGGCCTGAGGTTCAAAGCGCCGATGATAGCAGTGATGGATTCTGAAACGGCCTGCTTTCCAATGGACCTGTGCAGCGCGGGCTAGCCCCTGAGATTGTGAAGGGGAAGCGTGTTGAAGTCATGAGTATTCTTCGCAATCTTCGTAGGTATTTGCAAGATCAGCCTAGTTAGCTCGACATGCTGCATGTTGCAGCACGGAATTGGCGTTTTTTTTGCCGGTCATGCTGAAGCAGGCGCTTGTACAGCTCTTGTCGATGCAGATTGTCAAGCAACTTCAGCACAGCTGGATCCACATCATTTGCTTTTATTCAGACTGCATCAGCTTGACAAGTCGGTGATGGCCCTACCATCTCACGCTTCGACATGGCTACCATCGTGTGTATTCTAATTGCTGCGGGGCGGCCAAAAGCGCAACGGTAGCAGCAGCGTGTCAGTTGGTAGTCGATGCAAAGCCGAGCCAATGCGCGTGAGTAACCATTAGTGAATGAGTGATAGTGAGTGTTCTGAAGGCGCTTATGTCTGTCGAGATACCAGCCTTCTCGACATGAATGTCTTGCATTAGAGATGAGCACTCCGCAGCATTGGTAAATTTGGAATACAAGTGGAATGTACCAGGAGGATGCTAGGCGTGTCGGTCAGCCGCCAGCTTTGCGAAGTAGCGAGGAAGTCAGCTAGGGGCAGGAGACTCATTCCGGACCTACAAATGTGGCGCTCGAGCCTGACCTCAAGCGTCGGCTGTATTAAGCGATTCCTTTGCATCGGTTCCCCGTGCGGCCCACTGTCTACATGTGACCTCCTGACTTGCTGCGCCAAATGCTTTTGTCCTCGCCTCGCGATTGGCCGCGCTGCCTTGTCAGCAGAGCGCTTGACTACTTCAGCTGTTGGTCTTGTCCTTCGCTTGGATAAGGATAATTGAAGTATGTCAGGGGCTTTGAAAATTGGACTGTTCTCTTTGAGTATTTGTTTGGGCTTCTGCTGCGGTGCGCATAAGTTGCCTGCAGATCCTTGC
Organism: Symbiodinium pilosum; assembly: GCA_905231905.1. Lineage (NCBI taxonomy): Eukaryota > Dinophyceae > Suessiales > Symbiodiniaceae > Symbiodinium > Symbiodinium pilosum. The sequence goes on from CAJNIZ010007602.1 coordinate 62,515, forward strand.
AGGCGTTGTGCACGACCATCCGACTGACCTCAGCGCATTCCTCATTGAGAACAAGGCCTGAGTGTGCCTGATTACCTGTGGTGGATAGGAAGCAGGAGTTGACGCAATGCTCGTGATTCCAGGTTGATCCCAGCCAGTTGGGTGAGTTCATGGGCGAGGCCAACCAGCTAGACGGGATGCCAGCTGACAGATCTGATGGTGACTGCTTGTGCTAGTTTCGGGAGTATCCTGCTAGGATTTCTCGTTGGCGCAAACTCTTCGACTCGCCTTTGTCCATACCATGGTCCGAGCCACAGCACTCACAGACGGCAACATCAAATGACGGCAACATACGCCCAGATTTTCTGTGGTCACATTTTCCGACCCCTTGCCCAAGGACTTGGCAGGTACTGGGGTGGTTGGTGCCTTGCGAAAGGCCCGTGTATGCTTCTCACGGGTCTGTTGACTAATTAGTATGCTCAAGGTCTTCAGCTACATGAGACCACCAACCGAACTCAGCAAGATTGAGCCTGCCTCAGCTGAGTCTGCCGCTTCTCACCAGATCTTGGGCATTAATCTCAAGTTCAAGGATCCTTACATTCAGTCGGGCCATGCTTCAGTGCACAACCCAATCAACACTGGAAATATTAAGCTGTTCCGAGCCAGCTCGGAGTTGGACGCAGTGGACCCACGCAAAATGCATAAATCCTGAGACTTGAATTGCAGTTCCCTTGCTGTAAGGACCGCATCACGGCAGCTGCAGCCCACCTGCTTTGTACTCAGAGCCAGTGTTTGTATATGTCCTTCTAACGCTTTGTTAGTTGAACAGCCTTTTCACGTATAGTGACACAGTGGAAATTGAGCGATTGGCAGGTGGTGGCGAACGCATGACCTGGATGATGCTCAGCCGTATCTTGCTGGCATGCAGGAGGCCGGGACTGCATTGCTGCAATCATTCAGGTGTTGATCAGGGGCAAGCCACTTAGGTTGGCCGCAGACATAGCTATTCAACCGTTTGGGTTCGAATTCGGGCAGTTTCCCGTCCCACAGCTTCATGCCTTGCTCGGCCCAGAGCCCTGAGCCTCGATTTCAACACTGCAGGCAGACGAAGCGCTGGAATGGACGCTGTTTGCGGAGGCCTTGATTTCCGGCCTTATGCAATGTGATGGAACCAAAACCTGATCTAGGTTTGCGAAGTGGTTGTTTGATGCAACTGACTTTCCACATTTGGCCATTCAGGCTCTAAGCAGATGTACCTTAGGAGCAGCATGTCGCACATGTTTCGCCTCTCGCTATCGATCTGGCTCTGCGCGCTCGCTGCTCCAGACTGAGAAGGTTCCAGCAGGCGCCTTACCAGCTGCCCAGCCGTCTTGATTCAGGTTGCGGCGCAAGATGGCACCTGCGACGCCTCGGGGAAGTGCAGATCTGCCCCGGGTGAACCGCACGGCGGAAGCCTTGTAGATCCTCACCTGATATTATGGCTCGGTGCCTTGTCGCTCTACCCCCGTTGATTGTGGTTTTGGGGGCTTGCATTCTACAAAATGGCATGAAAGGCTGCATCAAGCTATAAAACTCTCCGAACGGCAGCCGAGTTTCTTCCAGCAAGCAAAGCTTAGCTTTTAGGATCTGAGCTTGCCAGATGCTGCTGGCGCGAAGCAGCTGGGATTTCATCGCTGGTGTGCTTTTGTTGGTGCACCTGAACGTAGCAAGTCGGACATGTCCTTCTCAGAAGCACAGTTGAAAAGGTTGGCGGCAACGGCCACAGCCACTCTGGAATTGTCCCAGCGCCAGGTCTCCGACTTTCACACATGAGGGCCTTATCAGAGTGTCCAGTAGATGAGATGCTGGTTTTGCCTTGTTTCCGTAGGCGTGCGATGTTTCTCTGCTCATCAACGGTGGCTTCTCACCCTTGACTGGCTTCATGAAACAGGCAGACTATGACTCTGTGGCAGCTAAGCTGCAGTCAGGGCCTGCTTGAACTTCACCATTATTCAGAAGTTTCTTAATGCAACTTAGACTTCAAAAAGCCAAACTCTGTGGCCAACTCGCACCACCGTTTCTTGACATGTGGCTGTTTAGCTAGAGGTCGAGAACATGCGCCTGACATCGGGACATCTGTTCGGCTTGCCGCCTGGCAGCAGTCTGTGGGGTGCTGTTCTCAAAGATATGAGAAGTACTACACGGTATCAACCTTGCTGTCCTTCTTGCGCCAGTAAGGCCAGTAATCCTGGACGTAGAGGACGAGTCCTTGAAGGGAAAGAAGGTTCTCCTCACGTACCAAGGCACCAACGTTGCCGCTGCTCGAATGGATGTTGTATGATGTTGTCATGTTGTGCAATTCGTCGCAAGCACCTTACAGCCAAGGTCTTTGAGGCTGAGGAAGTCTGGAAGCCGAACAAGGTAAAAGAAGCCAAGGCGGAGCCGTGGATTTTTCAAGCAGGTAGTTATACTCTAGGCCGCTTGTCCCATGAAAGCTTGCACTAAGTATTTCCCCAGTTTCATCCTGATGTCCAAAATCCAAACCGGGAGGAGAGGGATTGTAGCATTGCAGCTTCATTTTCTGTGAAATCTCTGATGTTTTGTCAAAGAGCACTACGTACCATTTGGAGATGCTAACCTGAAGCTGCAAGAAGGCATCCTACGGAACCACATCGACAGAGCATCCCTCCGTGGCTGAGCTTTTCGCAGATCTTGGGAAGTTCTATGCCGGAGGCAGGGCCGAGCCAGCACTTTGTAGGAGCTCCGAGGCACAGCTGCTCCTTGACTTGTTAGCTTGGACTCGAGGCAAGCTCCACGGCCTGGTATCGGGCTTCGAGCTGGTTTGGGGCAAAGGGTTCCGGACGCCAAAGGAGGTGCGGGCTTCTCTGCCAGCTGGAAGACAAGTGGTTGCATTCCAGAACCGCAACCCGGTTCACAAAGCGCACTTTGAGTTGCTAGCCGCTCGTTTGCCAAGCATGAGATGTAGTTGTTTGTCGTTAGCCATTCCTGTGCATTTGTTCAAGCAGGTTGCTTGTGGAGTGTCCTTGAGGTTCATGCCAACAAGGACGTTGAGAATTCGATTGTCCTTGTGCATCCCACTTGCGGACCAACCCAGCCGGGCGACATCGACGGGCCAACCCGCATCAAGACGTATGAAGTGTTGCAGGAGGAGCCCGAGTACAAGAAGTGGGCAGGTGACAACTTCCGGTGGTCTTACCTTCCCTACTCCATGAAAATGGCCGGGCCGCGAGAAGCCATCCAGCATATGATCATCCGAAAAAACTTTGGAGCCACGCATTTCATCATCGGCCGCGACATGGCAGGGACGAGCCTCGTATGTAGTCATTTTCTGCTTCATGGCATGCTTTGTCAGGTCCTTGTACTTTTTTGCATTTGGGCTCCTGTTCCAGCCACCTTCAGGAAGAGCACGCTGACAAGCGAGGATTTCTACGGTGCCTACGAGGTGCCGTGTGCGCTGTGCCTTTGCGATCCGTGCGTTTGTTCTGGTCCCGTTGAAAGTCATGCACCGTGTGGCAAACAGGCGCAAGACATGGGCAAAAAGCACTCGGAGGAGCTGAGTGTGAAGGTTGTGGACTACCCAAACATGGTGTATGCCACTTGGACAAAATGCCCAAGCAGTTCCGAATTTAATGCAGCTGCTGGATGTCCATCCTCGGTAATGCAGGTTGGGCAGGAGCACGGCAACGAGCGAGGCCGGATTTCTTCGTGGCTACCGGAGTAAGCGAGTAGCACAGTCATCAAGCCGTCAGCTCACGGATTTTTTTTGTAACGATTCAGTTGTTTCTGGTTGCCTAGTGACTGGCCTAGTGGGACCATTGAGATAGGTGTGGCTACTGTACTGTACCACCCGTACAACAGTTTGTGAGATATGGCTCATTTTAGAACACCTTTCCCTTTTGATTGAAAGTCATGCTTCGAACGCGTGTAGAAATTGTAGAAGCATTTTGCATAGCACGAAATGAAGCCAGGCTATGCGACAGATGTCGAGGCCAAGGCCAGCCTACCAAAGCCTTTGCAGAACGTGGGAGGAGAATGCGCAAAAGGACTCGGCCTTCTCAAAGGTCTCTCTCTTTTTTTTTCTCTCTCTGTCTCTCTCTCTGTCTCTTTCTCTCTCTCTCTCTCTGTCTCTCTCCTCAGCCTTTCTCAGCCTAATTTTGCCTCAAGGCCAAGGGCGTTAAGATCAACAAGCTCTCCGGCACAGAGCTGCCACTCTGCATTGTGCACCGCTTGGAGCAGTGCTGGTCCAGACCTTGGCAACATGTCCAGGTTCCGAAAACGCCTGCGGAGTGGTGAGGAGATTCCGGAGTGGTTCGCCTTCCCTAAGGTGGTCAAGGTGGGCGGGGCCCATCTTGGCTTCAGGTTCAGCAGTTGCTTTTCTTAAGCACAAAGCACATCCACTTCCCGGAAGGTTCTTCGAGAAGGAGGTGACAAGATCTTCCTGTGATAGCAGAAAAGAGATGGTTGTAGCGCAGCTGAAGCTAGGTGCTGTAGCAGGCTGGCAGGCTAGCACATGTTGCTCAAAGCTCCAGAATACCTGGAAAGCATTGACAATGCGGGCTGAAAGCCCATTCGACCCTCTTTTGGCTGCGAACGCAGGTTTGGTAGGACATGTTGGGCATCGATTCAACGATCCTTCTGCGACATAGGTTGCACAACAGAAAAAGATCCAGTGGTTTTTTGCTGCACGCTTCACAGAACCTTGCTTTCTTGCGTTGGTGTCGTGCCCGGTATACGCATGGAAATGTGACTGACAGGCAGAAGCTGGAAGCGGTCAGGTGCAAAACTGATTGTGTCCTGCAAGTTCAGGTGAGTTCATTTTGCCATATCCAAAGGAGCCGCGACCCAACTCCTCATGGTTTGCTGGCCAAGACGGTGAGGTGTGAAGCTTAAGGCTGAAGTTTGCGGAAAGATGGGCTGTTTAAAGATGCAGGTTTCTGGTGCCCGGCTTCGCTCTGTTCTCCACAGCGTGGAGGGGCTTGCCAGGCTCGCAAGCAATTGCAACTGACAAAAAGCCAAGGAAGAGTTCGGCTGCTTGGTAGGTCCCGGTAGATCCCCGTAGGTGTGAGAAGAATCTGATCTAGGCGACAACCCCTGGACCATGTCAGGCTGCTGTTCTCCACGGTCCTGCTTTGCTGGAACATCCGCAGGCTGGCCGCGAGGAAGACTGTGTTCTTTTTTGTGCTGTAAAGAGCCTGAGATGCAGGGTGCTTCCGGACTCGGAGGGCGGCAGCAACGCGCGACTGTCCTTCCAAGAGTGGATGGAGGTGAACTCCAAAATAGAGGCGGGATTAAGAGCTGAAGATGGCTTGCTCTCTTGAGGTTGTTCCTTGTTCCCTCCAGGCAGATGGGACCACACCATCCGTTGCTGTGCAAAAGTGCATCTACAACACGCTGCTTCAGGACGAGTCAGGCTCTCATGAACTTCAGAATGTCAAGACAGTGAGCTAGGGCTGGACAGCACATATTCTGCAGGATCCGCATGCAGGTTCCAGTGCCTCCATGTGCCTTTGAAGCCGGGAACATTCATACCTAGAAAAACACAGCCTTGTACAACCAGTGCCAGCAGCAAAGTGGAATTACCGCGCTTCTTACATTGCTCGTGTTGAGGTGTCCCGAGCTGCTTCCCAATGCCTCCGCAAAGAAAACAGCCATGCCGGAGTTCCGGGAGGCTCTTAGACGAGATTGCAGCTAGGATTTGTTTTGAAGATTTGTTCAGCTTGTCCGCAGGTGCCGGAGGATACCTCTGCCCTGCGCGCTGCAGGGCAGGCACCTCTAGCTGGTAAAAGTGGTTGTGAAGTTTGTACGGAGCTCTGAGTGGAGAACCAAGCAACGCGTGTCAGCGGACGTGGGCAGGGCGCCGGCGATACGCTCACTGCCTTGGCCTTGTGATCAGCTTGTAAGGATCATGGACGATTGTTTTTCAAATGGATGATTTTTGCATCTTTGGTCCTGTTTTGACTGAGGGCTGGGCCTCGATCCCTGCTGGGGGCCTCGAGCGCTACGACGTTCCGATGCCACATGGCCACCAAGGCTTGGGACAGCATCTTACAGTGCATTCTTGTGAAGTTCTGACATTGTGTTGCTTTGAGCCCATCCCACCAAGGCGGGCTGTCTGGCGCAAAGCTTTCGCATTGCGTCCTGAGCGAGACCTCCAGCAGCTTCCTTGATCGTTGGGAGCCTAAAGTCGAAAGCATCCCACTTCTCGGATGTGCCTGGGAATGTGCCTCGGGTGAGTCTTCCTCATGGCGTCCACCGCGACACCGCCCAGGCGGTCACAAGAACGGCATCAACCTGCTGCAGCCGGAGATGACCACATCGTCTGGGGAGGTCGGGCTACGCCAACTCATCGTAAGAGTTCTGCTTGCGCTGCTCCCATGTCTTGATTTTTTCTGACATGTGCTGGCATGAAGGCCGTCGAGTCCCTGTGTCAGCATGCATGACTTCTGGTGTACAGATGGCTCCTGTCTGAGGCAGTGTGGATGTCTCTCAAGTACGCCTTCTGGCTGTTTCTCTCGACATCACCTGATGATCCCGCGCCTTATGTCTTCATTCGCTTGCAGGACCTTCATCAGCCAGTTTATTGCTTCCGCAATGGTGTTGTCCTGATTCCTGACAGCCACGTTTGGCACAGGACACTGTTCTTCGTGAAGCAAACCTGCGAGAGAAGAGCCTGGTCTTGGCGGGCAGGAGCTGCAAACCCATATTGCCATGTGAGTCAAAGATAGTCAAAGTTCTGACGCGTGTCTTGCTGGCGGACCACAAAGTTGCAGCAACATGCCCTGGGATCCAGGAAAGCCTGTTTGTCATCCGGTCTTGAGCTGGAGTGTGCTCGAAACTATACACTATGTAACACCTACATTCCTGCGTTTACACATGCAAGCCGCATTTCAAAAACACGCATTGCAGGATGAAGAAGTCCGCCGACAATGATGCGGCAGGCGAGTTGTGGAGAAACCTGTGCCGCAGAAGCAAAGGCTCCGTGTGCATATCTTTCAGGCCCATTTGGTGATTCGGCGCGAGAGCCACTGAAGCTACTTGGGTTTAGGACGGTACATCAGCACAAGTAAGGGTTGGGAAGTTGACTTTCAGGCTTTGCTTCCTCCTGGCAGATGGCAGATTTCAACTGTTCGAGGCTTCAGATAATCGAGCTTTGCAGCTGCATATTGCCAGTGCCTGCGGATCTCTGAGCCCTTCAGGCTCTGTGGCTGGAGCTGCAGCTGAACTCTGAGGAGGAGCCACTCCAATTTGCCAATCTTGAAACCTTGCTGCCCCCAGTTCAACGGCGAGAGGCATTGTCGAGATGGCTGTCATGTGGTTTGTGAGGAGATGCAGATGTGGGCACGTGCCATCTCCAATGCATGCATCGCAGAGCTGGAGTCTAAGCAACGGTCTTCATCCTGCCCAAGAAACTCTGCTTTTTGTTTTAAATCTTTGGGCCACTTGGGTCGTGCGATCCTATCTGAGCGCCGCATGCGGCTACAGCAATGGACACTGCAAGTCATCCTCAGCCTTGTGACTTCTGCCTGGTGCATTCATTAAGGTGAGGTACGAGGCTGTGCTAGAGCCTCCTTGCGTCTCCCAGGCGCTCAGGAAATCAAATGTTATGATGAGTTACCAATCATTTTTTGGCACTGCAGGACTGTGAAGAGTCCAGGGCTTGTGTGTGCTTTTTTGTTGCGGTCGGGGTGTTGGTCTTTCCTTGCCTCAGCCTCCTCGCCAAGGCTTCGCAGCACCTGTGTGTCTCAGAGTTCAAAAGCCGCCTGACACTCAAGATTCCAGTGGCTTTCAGTTTCCGGCCTGCAGTTCAAACATCTGCAAAACTGGACTGAACTCAGAGTAAAGCAGACCTGTGAACAGAGTTTGGAGTTTTCTGTGCGGCATCGTCCAAGGACCTGAGATAGCAATCAATAGCTCAACAGTAGATTCTGGTAGCTTGGTTTCACTGGGGATCTCGTTTGGGAAGGATACCCTTACGATCCGGGTCACAGTGCGTTGATTGCGGGAGTGTTGTGCAGGAAGTGAGTGTCCTGACCATGCGAGAAACCCACATGCCCAAAGGGCAAAACGTGTGGCCAGAACGCGCTGAAAAAAGAGGTCGCCAGCGTCAGTGATCAACCTTCAGGCTGAAAAAGTTTCAGCAATTTGCCAACCGGCTGATGCAGCGCTTCCTGAGGGCAGGGTACAGGTGCCAAATCATTACTTTGAACAGCTTGGTTCAAAAATCCTGTTTCAGAAATTTTAGTAAGGGCGGCCCTATTTTGCAGATTCACGTAAAACGATATTGAATAAAGCATAGCGATACGGTGTTTTTGCGCAGGATTAGCATATGGAGTAAGGAGCATGCACTGTAAAACCATAAGGTTTCAAATGAATACTTGAGTTCGTGATGGGGTTTCCACGCGAGCCCTTGTGACATTCACGCCCGAATTCATCTGCAAAAGCGCAAGGTATGTCCAGAGTGGATATAAATTGGGGCTGTGGCCAGATGCTTTATCATTTTCCAGACGCTGTCGACGGCTCCCATAATCGAAGCCATGGTTGCTGTTGCCTTGTGCTGGGATTGGCGTCGGTTCGCGGCTCTCTTGCGTATCGGGTTCTTGTGTATGCTCCATCTCTCCTGTTGCTGCCAAGTGATATGATGTCACCTGGCTTCATCGCCTACATCCATGTCAGAAACCTTAAAAGAGCACGTTTTGCTCGCCGCCAGCACTGTCGCCTCGAAGACTCTCACTGTCACGGTATCTGATCGCGCAGTTTGAGCACCTGCCTTTCTCAGCACAGTTGTATCCGGGGATTCGGAACACCTTCCGAATTCAGTGGAATGCCATCATGCGTTGTTTGGGCATCCCCTTTTGCAAGGCCGATTAAGGTGTCACTCCCGGGTGCTGCGGGGTTCTGGCACGACTCATCTGTACCTGCATGCTGAAGATCTCACGAAGGTTGCTTGGCGGGGGCGCTGGGCCAGGCAAAAGAGAGTGGAATCCTACCTTCAAGAAGTTGCTGCCCAAGTTGTGTTGCAACGTTTGCCTGCCCGCTCCCGTGAGCGGATCTCGCGCTTCCTGATAGGGTTTAGACCTCGGTTTCCCCGTGTCCGGCAGGTCCCTGCTTGCATCCTTTCCTGGGCTCGTTCAAGCCACCGCTTCGACCACTCAGCACCTTGGCACGCGCGACTAAAACAAGTGACTTGTGCTAGAAATACCGGCAGCCCATGTTTTCATGCCTGAAAGGTTCGGAAAAAATCTGTGCGTGGTGCTGCCAGCAAAAGGCAGCGGGTAATGTGGTCCGTGCAACAGCGTTGTCAGTGCTGTTCGTTTGTTGCCCATGCAAAGAAGGGACCGCCGTTCAAGACATAGTCGCAAATGACCTTGAAGCAGCTTGGCAGGGCGTGCCGTCTCAGCGCAGCCAGACCATGTCATTCGAGCCATCAAAACGGAACCAGCCTAGGGCAAACAAAGTTGCAGATTTTGAGGCAAGTTGCAGGATGGCATAGGATGGCATAGGATGGCATAGGATGGCAGCATAGTTAGGCCCCCTCATACATAGTCAAATGGAAAATACACAAAGTTTAAGCTCAACACACAAGCCAGTTCCGCGGCATGTGCCAGCCTAGTGCCCAAAGCCGTCTATTTGTTCTGACTCAGAGTCCTACACCCTACCAAACTCCTGAACCTTTCGGTGCACATACTCCGGAGATCTGACGATTTCATTATGGGCAATGGTGCTGCAAGTGCTGCCAAAGCCAAGGCCCGATTTTCGTTGGTTTCCAGTCCTTTCCCTCTTAGACTCTTTGCGAACTTCCAAAGCCGGCTGCAGGCCCTGGCGAGCAATCCCGATGGCTCTCAAGGAGCGTCTGCTTCCCAGGCTTGGATCTTGGTTCCAAAAGTGTCCAAATGCCATCCTTGCCTGCCAGCAGCCAGGAGGTGGCCACGGCAGCGAACGACCAGGTTGAGGCCCGACTTTTGCAAACTCCATGCATATTTGGTTGTCGCTTGAGATGCTGCAGGTTGGTCGGCTGGGGAATATGGTTTGCATGTCAGCAAAACAGTGAAAGCCGAGCAGCCCACAGACGTTCCGTTCAAGGCGACTTTCCCGAGTGAAGCTTCTGGCACCTCCGCAGGGTGCTCAGTGGGCTCAGGCTCAAGCTCAAGCGAATGCGTCCTCAGTGAGGTGGATGGCCCAGCAACAATGCGCCGCCGGGAGAAGCGGTCGCGGATCGCGGCGGTGCCTGAGCAGGAGCACTTGCAGTCTTGTATATGATGGTGTAAAGTGACAAATGCTTGCCTCCCGCAAGTCAACGAAAATGGAGGAAGCTCGGGTGCCTGCAGCCCATCTCAGCACTCCCGTGCTTGGAAGGCGGCATGGGGATAAGATGGGAGAAGAGCCTGGACTTCTTTGCCAGATTTAGCATTCTGCAGGTCAGCGTGTAACCTCAAAAGGCTTTGTTGAGTCGCATGTCTTTACTGTGGCCCGCCTATAGCCGCAACTTGGAGCTGCAAGCCTGCTGTTTCGCTTCAAAATTGTGAATGCGCATAACGGCACATCAAGGCGGTCAGGTTGAGATACGTTCAGCACCACTTGTCGGCCTTTGAGCCAAGTTGCAATGAGCCCGTCCTAGCATTTCTTGTGTGAATATATCGGTAGTTGCAGCAGGCGCGCAAGCCAGACGGTCAAGTCTAAAGCTCAGCAAGGGCATGGACAGAAGTGGAAGCAGAAGGCAGGTTTCTCTTTGTCTCTGACTTGTGCAGTCTTAGACTTGGATGGCAAAGGCCTCCAACGCATTTCCTTGCAGAGCATTAGTTCAGCAAACAAAAGCCACGCAGTGCTTGATGGGTTGACAGACGGACCTGATCAGATTTTCCAACGCCACTCAGGCCGGAGATGCTGGACCCGCAGCTCGAGGAGTTCCTCACGAAGGCAGGGACAGCAAACAAATCCTGCATCCGTTGATGTTGGTGTTCAGCTGGGCAGACAGGCCTTTCAGAAGCATTTTCTTCTGAAGTCGGTGCCGGAGGACGAGTGCAAGGTGCCAAAGCCTGTCTTGCGGGTCGCGTGACGCGAATTGCTCCCAGGCGCTGAGTCTCTCGATGAAGGTGAAACATGCCGTCCCTCAAGAGGCACGTTCCCGACTCGAGGGTACCTGATGGTGGGGTGTAGCAGTCTGGTGCATTTCTGCCGGCAAAGATGGGAGATTCCAGCTTTACAGCCATGTAAAGCGTGACGAAGTCGAAGTTCAGCATCCAGAATTTTTTTGGGCTGTGTGGGGTCTGGCTGTAAGACTTCATATATCTTCTTTGAGCACGCGCCAGGTCATCGTGAGACAGGGCGAGACGGTGGAGTCCGTGTATTTCATCAGGCCATGACCTGGGGCTGCAGTCAGCCTTCTATATCCTTCTATCAGCTTCCTATGATGCTGGGAAGGTGGAGTTGGTGTTTAGGATCATGGAAAACAGTTCCTGGAGGCATGGGAGCTTCATGATGATGCAGGACAGTGTTTGCCTGAGCCACGTCCTGGGGCGAGGAGCCAAGTGAGGTGCTTCATTGCATCGCCCAACTGGGTTGCGGGGGCCAAACATGTGACGCTACTCAGGCCTGGTGACTCCTTTGGAGAACTGGCCTTGCTCTACAGCATCCCTTCCTCGGCGTGGAGCTCAGAAGCCGCACAGCCTGTGCCTTTGATGCATGTGACTACCAATTCTGTTTTCTTGCACCAAGACTACCATAGTGGCCGCCGAGAATGGTGAACTCTGGAAGATGGACCGACCTAGGATGTTGGAGCAAGCAGAGCAAAGTCATGACTTTGGGATGCGCATTGGAGCTGGCCTTTGGCACTTGTCCGGCTGCCGGTGCAAGGGAGCGCGGGGATCCATGAAGCCATTCTGAGCAAAGCGATTTTGCTTGGCAACGCGAAATCATAATGCAGCCCTGCCGGTGTTGCTCCGACCGTTTTTTCTTTTTTTGGTGAGGAGCGGCAGCGTTTCCTGGAGTGCAAGGAGCAGTTGAGCTCTTCCCAGATAGAGAAGGCTCGAGACTGTTGTCGGTATAGTAGGGGAGGAGGAGGCGGAGCAGCAAGTGTGATACGTGAAAAAATGAGCAGTGTTTTCGCATCTAATAGAGTTGAATAGACTGAAGCTGCAGTAAGACTCAGCAAGAGCGTTTTCGTGAAGTTTTCTGCTGCAATAGAGGCAGGGATTGCGAGGCCTCACATGCTAGTGTAAGAAATGTAAGAAATTTGGCAATGCTCCCATGAAAGAGTAGTCTATTAGGGGGCTTGGACAGATTGCCACGGTCAAATGATCTCAAGCCGGTTCCAACATGACCTATGGAATAATTGCAGGATTTGTGAGACTTTGAGTGCCACGGCCCTTTCTCCAGCTGCTGAGCTGCGTGTTGAGGCCATGGAGTTCTTCCAGGCATGTCAGGATTTCCGGTATCTGAAGGAGGCCAGCGATAATGGAATCCCCACGCCACTTGACCGAACGACACAGCAGCTTGATTGCGTGCTTTGGGTTGTCGCTTTTGAAGGAAATATGTTGTGCTGTAACAGTCCAGCAACCAAAGTTTATTCAGACCTGTTGCCCGCCTCAAGCTTGACAGGATGATCAGAAGTCTCTGGCAGCAGTCTGCACCTCGAAAACCTTTGAGGACAGCCTTCAGCTCCTCCTTGTCCTCATCTTGCAGAGTTCTTGTCTTGACCTGCAAGGACGGCTCTGTCGTCTTGAGAGATGAAGAGGTTGGTGAGTGCATGCCAGCAGCTTAACATGAGAGGGCATCACCTCAGCCAAACTCGGCCAGCTGATGCACACTCCTCATGGAAAGGTTAATAGTCATCAGCGGCCAAGTGGCTGCTGCTGAGTCGACTATTGACGCCTTTGACAGGCTAGCTGCTCGTAGCTTTAGCTAGATCGTGTTCCAGCAACATGTGTGATCCTTGCGGTAGAGAGCATGTCGTATCACGAGATCCTTAAGAGTGGGGGCCATGTTTTTGCTGTGCAGGGTGTCCTATGGCAAGCCGGGGTCCGTCATTGGCAGTGTTGGGGTCATCTACAACAAGCAGCAGGCTGGGGTAGGATTGGTTCTTTGTGATATCCTAGTGCGCAAGGTAGGATTCATTTGCCGCGTGTCCACAGCACTACCACAAGTCGATTTGAGAGACGGAAGCCGCTTAAGCAGACGTTTTGTGGTGCTGTTTGATTTATGCCTGATTCTCAGCACACGGATGTTCTGTAGCTTTCCTGTGCCTTCGTGTAGTCCCGAACCCTGCCACAATGTTTCGCATCTTCTGTCCTGCTGTCTTGTCCAGGCCAAAGCGTTTGCCAAGGGACCCGTGGAGTGTCTGTGTCTCAACAAGGCCTCCTGAGACTAAGGATGCTGCTGCCCTCGGCCTGAAACTAGCAGTCTGCTTCCGTTTCCAGGGTCGAGGGCCATAACCCATCGCCATTGCTTGCAGCAGGGGTATTTGATCAGGATGGGGACACTCCTGGCATGGGGGGTGCATTGCGGTAGCAACGTAGAAGAGAGTGCCAATTTGCGAGCGAACTTGGACGTCACAAGCTTGGACGTAAGCCGCAGCTTGCGCTTTCGCGAGGCGGCCCTGAGTGGCTTCAGCCCTTCTGTTCTTGACGTGCTGCGACGGGCAGCTTTCAAGGTGCAAAGACTACACTAGAGTAGTGGCGTGTGGGGCGAGAATGCAGCAGGAAGGTTGCAGCGAATGCTACGCTAAGTTGCATTCAGGCCATCCTTCACAGTCTTCCGCGGAACCCGTTGGACCCGGAGCCGTGGCGTATTCTCTCTGAGCAACAAGTGCCCTCAGCTCAGGAAAGGGCAATGTTGGCTGGTATTGCAGGGTGGCGGTACGAGTCGTGGACTGCAGAGTCTACACAAGTCTACTAGATTCACTAGATATGTTCTCTGTTGCACCGGCACCGTGCAGCGTGGGTTTTCTCAGATTTGTTGACATCCTTTGAAGCTACCCATACGAAGTTTGTATGCGATAATGTGCCGAGGAACCTCCTCATATCCAGAACTGAGGCTGGCTCGGAACCCTTGACAATGCGGCAATTCCGACTGAGCGAAGTGTGTGCAGGATGGCATCTTTGAGCCTGGCGAGATCATCTTTGCTCCTCAGGATGGTGCGCAGCTGATTGTGGTCATATCCGGACAGGCAGGGGAGAGACTTTTATTGGCTCCTTCAAAACCACATGAGAGCAGCTCGCTTGTTGCGTCAGGTGGCAATCATGCAGGCTCTTGCCAAGACCCGCGAGGAAGATGACCTCGCCTTGGGCCCAGAATGGCTCGGTTCGGCTGGAGTGCATGGAGAGCAGCCGAGCATCGCTTACAAGCTTCAGGTGTTTGCTGCCGAAGATGTTGACGTTGTCAAGGCATCTGACAAGGCGGAGGGCACAAAGATCTGAAGGAAAAGGGGTGGGCTTGCTTGCCAGAGGCTTCACTCATCATTCACAAGACAAGACTACTTAGGGTCATAGCGAGAGCATGGACGACATTCATGACATTCAGAGGCTGTGACAAGGCCGAAAGTCCAAAATGTTAGCGCATGTTGTTGATGCCAAAGTAAAGGATCGCTTCAGTTTTGAAGCAACACCTCCGAACTTGAACATGTCATTCGCACCAGTTAGAGTCGCCAGGAGAACAGCTGATCGTGTGGGAAGGATTGTCACTAGTCACCGCCAGCTGCCAGAATGCTAACGAAATTCAAAGTTTTGTTGGGCTCGTCCCACTTTATTTCAGAATCCCTGCATATTCTGTCTCAAAGCTGCAGGTCATCGAAGCTGGCCACTGCTACGGCAAACAACCGGAGCCCTATTGTGGGTAGTGGATAAGCCGCTTTCCAATATAAGCAGAGCTGTGCACTTGAAGTCATATTCGGACTGATGCCACTCCCTGGTGGAATAATAGTTCCTACCTGCAGGCCAGGGGATCTAGGGGTGAGATCTCCGGAAGGCCTTCAAGTTTTTCGGGGTTTCTGTGCTTGCTGCAGCTTTTCAAACCATTCGTCCGCAGCCTCTAGGTCAATTTGGCCCCTTAACCGCTACCCTGCGCACGGAAATCGGAAGTGGCCATGAAACATCAGCTTTTGCACCGCGCAACGGAGCAGGAGTTCTTGGAAGGCGTTTCCATGTCAACCTTTGGCATCGCCATTGGGAAGGTCTGGGCCTTAGACTTCAAGTGAAGCCTCCACAATGCACTGCACTGAGCAGGAGCAACACTGCTTGCAAAACATAGGTTCGCCTCCACCGGATTCTGCACAGCAACGTGCAGGACAGCCAGCAGACTTGCTGCCAAGAGGGATGTTTCGTGGGGTGGGTTTGTTTGTTGGGAGGGCAGGACGGCCTAGAACTGGTCTAGACTTCTCTGTTTCCGTCTTGAAGCAGGATCTCCTGGGAGACTCTCTGATGGAGGCCAGTGGCACAAGAGCTTCCGTTTTCCGGGTCTGCAGTTCCCGTCGTCAACATCAGAAGACCTTGTTCGCCAATAGCAAACACATGTGCCGCTTCTGGGAGCGGGTTTGTGTTGTCGTGGAGGTCATGCGCTGTGCAGAGATCAAGCGGGTGCTTTCAGACATCTTCCTCTTCAAGAACTTGAATGAGGACGCTGAGTGTGAGCTTGGCTCGTGGGCTTCCTCAAGCCCCCCATCCCCGAATAGGAGCAGATTGATCGGACGGTGCGTGAACTGGAGCAGCAGATTTTTGCCGCGGGCGGCTCTGTCACACCCCTTGCCAAGCCCCACTTCCCCCAACTTCACGAGGATAAAGAGTTCTCGCAATTGCTAGTGACTTACACATCATCTTGAGGTGTTTGGCCTCATAGCCTCATAATCTAGATATGTATTGCAACTGAGCGGCAGGTGTTGTGAATTCCGTCACTGGGCCCAGGCTGGTGAAATCATTGTCCAGCAAGATGATCCTGCCAGGCAGAATTATGAAGACGGCGCACAGTGTTCTTTCTGCCAGATTTGCCAGGCATTTCTACCTCATCCAGCGAGGGACGGTGGTTGCCCCCGGCTTGGATCCGCAACAACGACCAAGAGGCTTCTGAAAGCTGCCACTGCAAAAGTCTCCGAAAGGTCCGAAAGGATGGGAAAGTGCTTCGGACGCTGGGGAGGCTGGTTTTGAGTTTGGATTAGCAGCGAGGATGATGCGAGGCACGAAGACACTGTGCGCAAAGCCTGACCTGGCCAGGTGGGATTATTTCGGTGAGCGAGGCCTCCTTCTCCAGGAGCGGCGGTCGGCCACTTGCCAGGCGCTTGATTCTACAACGGTAGTAGATTGGGGGGCATTTTTTTATCCACTGAGTGGGGGGGTTTAGGAACCTTCTGTTTTCTGAAAAATCTGCGGCTCGAAGTCTACTAGGGTTGGCGTCAGACCCATTGTCCACGCATACTACCTACATCGGGCCTACAGTCTACAAAGGCTCCCTAGGTCTCTACAAAGTTGTCAACTTTGTAAGCCTGATGACCAACCTCTCGGGCCCTCTTATGCTGTGGAGAGGCCTTGGATGAGTGCATCTGCCTGGTCTTGGATGCAGACGCCGGGGCCCTGTACAGAACGAAACAGGGCCGCTATGCTGGATTTCACCCAGTGAAGAGCATTTGCAAAGAGCATTTCAGCAACCTGTAGCCTTGACGAAGCTAGCAGCATGGTCTTGACAGCGAAGCACAAATCTGAAAGCATCAGTCGCATTTTGCATCCATGTTGGGCTTTTCAGGAATTCTTCCAGATAGTTGGCCATTTCAAAGATGAGCTGGAACGACGGATGCAGCTGCAGGACATTACGTTGCTTGACCTCGGATATGAAGGGGACACTGGTCGCAGTTTGCGCATGGGTATCAACAACATTCAGTAGCAGCATACGTTTGGCTGTCGAAACTTCAACTCGATGTAGAAATGCTTGTGGCTTGCATTGTGACCCCGAGCCACAGGATCTGAACCTCTCCATCTCCGACCTCCAGGCTTGGCATCTACATTTCCTAATTTGCGCGAGTTGTGCGATTTACCCCGGCCCTGCCTCAGTGCACGGCGGTGGTTGGCCGGGGCACCTTCGGCGTCGTGCGCCTTGTGACGCCCAAGGGCAAGAAGGCGTCGTTGCCAAGCAAAACATGGCCTTGCTCTATTTGAAGTCTTTTCGTCGCTCAGCTTCAGGTAGCTCACTTTTCGCCAAACCCAGCCTGCAGGATGCGCCGGAGTATGCTCTGAAGTGCGTCAAGAAAGCGCAGGCCAGTGGACATCTGCAGCTTGAGAGATAGGAGAGATTCTTGTTGAGCTTGGGACCGGTCAACGGAAGCAAATCTTCATCGCAAAGAAGTGCAGAAAGCAGGTGGTAAAGGGCCGGCAGGAGAAAGCCATCATCATGGAACGAGAGGCTGGTTCATCACATCATGTCGGGTTTTTTAGTGCCCCACACACTTTCGCTACGTGATCCCATGATTTGGCTTCCAAAGCTGCCTGCCCCACTGCGCTCCACTGCTTGGTCAATTGCCTCTTTCCATGATGTGACGTTTGGGATGCACTGTGCAAAACAATTACACGTTTCTGATTGAAGCTGGTGATGTTTCGAAAGCTTAGCTTTGTTGATGGAGCCGAATTGGTATGCCGCCTATCTCATCTGCTGGCCTGCTGTGCATGCCGCGCATGCTGCGCCCGGGTCGTGCAGAAGACTCAGAAGCTAATTAAGGATAAGCACGTGCGGGCAGGATGCCCTTGCGGCAGACTTAGACTTAGATTTCCTTAATGGTCTCATACAAGGACACTGACGTCCTATGCTAGCCACGAATGCTCAAGGTGAATGCTCAGTGCTATCACCCCTGCATCGTGCAATTCATCAAGACGTTCCAGGACCAAGTGGTGACAGCATGCTCCCGCTCTCGCCACAGGCATGTCATAGGCATAGCCAAGAAACTGTCTGATACGAAGCCAAGAGGTTACCCGAAATGATCAAGACACTGCACATGTCACAGTGTTGCACATGCAAGGACAAGTACAACGTCTATTTCTTGACGGAGTTTCTAGGTGGTGGTGATCTGTTTTACGCCATCCGTGCGATTGGAGCAAGTTGCTCAGGATTTCTTCGCGCATTTTGGGAGGCCTACTTGGAAGATTAGCATGTTTGCCAAGGCATTGACCAAGCTGCAGTCACAATTCTTCACGGGCTCCATCGCCCTAGGCATGGAGATGCCCAAACAGATGATGTGGTTCAAGTATGTCACAATGGGATTCAGGCAATTTATTCGTGTAAGGATTTTCATTTGTGAGTAATGTGCAAGCTGCCTACCATGACTTATCTTGCTGTAATGCATGCAGCGAATGCAGCGTGAGTCGTTCTGAATCGGGAAGCTGCCAGGGATCGAGTACCTACATGGTCGTGGCATCATGTACAGGGACCTCAAGCCAGAAAATGTGGTTGACTTAGCTGAGACGCAGTGGCCGACAAAGGGCGCATGCGCTGTAAGACGTTGGCTTGAAGTTGTTAAAGCCTCTCGGCTCTTCCTCCGACGAGGTTTTACTCGACTTCGCAGGGCGTGCGAAGCTTGTGGACTTTGGCTGCTGCAAGAAGGACGGGCAAGTGACGCGGGCATCACTTGCAGCTCACGGGTGCTGCTACCCAGTGTAGCTCTGAGGAGATCCGAGCAAACACCCTTGTTGGGACTCCCGAGTACTTGGCACCAGAGGTGGGATGTGAGCATCTCTCTAGAACCTCAATTAAAAAGAGACCCAAAGCAGAAGATCAGAACGCGTCGACCGGGGCATTTGGGGCAGACTCGGCAGACAGGTGATCAAAGGCAAGGGTTACACCAAGTCTATCGACTGGTGGTCCCTTGGAGTCATGCTGTATGAGCAGCTTGGAAGCAATTTTGGCTGCCGGGTGTCCAAACTGCTTGCGTATTTCATAAAAGCCACTGCAGGTTCGTGGTCGGTCCCATCCCCTTTGGTGCTGGCGAAGAGGCCAGGTTCCTGTCCTGTGATTGACAGCCTCTGTATCCAATGCTGCCGTCGCGTCCTCTTCAGGACCAGATGCGGCTTTTTGCAGCAATCAGCGAGGCCTCAACTGGTTGTCCATGTGAGACATACCAGGGAATTTTAAAATGTCTTCGGCAAGCAGTCTACTTCGCAATCAAGTCACATCGCCGCTGACTAAATGTCCAGGCCCCGCTGCTGTTCCCCAACTACGTTGCCGAGGATGCCATGCAGGTTGGATAAGTGGTTTGAAGTGGTTTGGGGTGTCGGAGCTGAGGATCACCTTTTGGAGCAGGTGCTTAGCGGGCTTCTGGAGCGGCGGCCAGAGCGGCGCCTAGGGAGCTCTGGGGCCAAGGACTCGACCCAGGGAAGGGCTCAGGCTTGGGGTCCTGGAGTGTACAAAGGTGCGGAGGTGGTGGCCCGTTGTAGTGCGCTGCTCGCTTAAGACAGCTCATCTTTCAGTGGAGGAGATCAAGAAGCACCTGTGGTTCAAAGGGCGGCCACCTCAGAGCGGAAGCTTCCCTCGGGTAGCTGCCGAGCATTCGGACTGCAGCTTTGAAAGGGCCATCTTGCTGAACCTCGTCTGTCTTATATTCTAGTACATTTTGTCAAGCAACGCATGACGCCGTGAAGCCTGGTTCGAGGCATGCGGCAGCTTTAGGCGGAGGAAGGTGATTGCGACGGTGGCGCCATGGGGGTGGGCGTGTGTTCGTATCCTAGACAAGTAGACATTCTGAACCCTGATACGTCTAAAATTGCAGCCATGTGTGGCGGAACTTGAAACATTTGGTGGAGCCCGACACCTGAACAAGTTTCTTTGCTTCTGCAAAGCATTAAGAGGCAAAAAAAAGGAGGGGCGGAGGAGAGTAGAGGTGGAGGAGTTTACCCCTTGGCCCGTGACATTTTTGGCTTGCCTGCATGATCCGGGACGCCAGGACCACTGGGTTGGACAGCTTTGGGAGGCCCGGGCTCCAGTCTCCACACGTGCACCCGTGCACCCCTCGCCTTTCACCCAGACAGCCCCAGCCTGTGGCCTGATCTTGTTACTGTTTTTCTCAGCTTTTTGGTATCTTTTCACTTGGGCCTGTTGTGCTAGGTAAAGAAAAGACTCCGTGACCAAACCAAGAGGCTGAAGTGGAGCCTAAGCCAATTTGATCCTGAACTTGGCCCTCTCACAGCGTGCAGAAAGGTGTAGTAGCCACGAATGAGGTTTGATTGGGATGCGTTGGCTGGGGGGTTCTTCCCACCTCCATGGCAGCCTGATGCGCAGGCCAGACACTGCAAGGCTGACTTACACAGCCATTACAGCACGGCTTTGTGCTTCCTTGCGTTGTTGTAGGCCCAGATGAAGAACTGGGAGGCAGTGATTGTTGCAGACCGCAAAGAACTTCATGGATGTTGTCGGAACAGTTGGATGATTGGAGCTGCCACAGCTCCAACCCTACAGCTGCCTTTGCCCAGGAGCCGGACGGTGATCTTATGGATCATGCAGCTGGGCTTCACTAATGGGCTTTCCGGTACTTTGCTCGTTTGATTTGTGTGGGTAGCCTCAGAAGGCCACCATGCAAGCATTGCATGAGACGGCAGACTGAGGTAAGCACGGAGAGCTTCACGTTCACCAAGGGTCGCCTGCTTGCATGCTTAGTGCGTGCTTGTAGCAGCAGCTTAGTCCCATGTGTAGCCAGAGTGTGGGTCAGATCTGTCAACTGAACGAGGAATGGAATGGGCGAAGATCTTTTGATTAGTGGGGCTGATGCAGTGTGGCGACTGCTTATGATAGTCTTATGACCAACAACTGAGAGGCTCACTACTGGTAGTCGCAGTCGCAGCAGAGGAGCATGTATGCCTAGACAGTGCATCAGCCTGTCCATACCATGTTCCAACATCTGGGGTGTGCCGTGCAGAAGTGCGGTTGCAAAACGCGTCCAGACTTGCCGACGATAATGGTTTGGCAGCGAGCAAGACATATCAAGTCTGCAGTAAAGGAAGGCCCCAGGGCATCTCTCCCAATAAGCTTGCTTTGTATGTGAGGGATGCTAAGGACTATTCTCTGTCAGAGCTTGCTGCTAGCATACTATGTGTGCGATGTTAGTGCACTTCGCTCCACTGCTAAGCAGTGCATTGCGCTCCCAACGTTGCAAAGATGGGTTCAATGTTCATGTGCCTGCTTGTTGCATGAGGGACCTGAAGGGCATGCTGCTTGCAGGCGTTGTGGATGTTGAAGCAGGTGGCTCAGGTTGAGCGGGCCAGTTGGCCTGAAGGTTGCCCATGACAGCCATATCAAAAGCAGGGTGAGTACCGACCCTTGCCTCAGTCTTTGGCTCAGATTTTAGAAGCAGTTCCAGGCTTTGCTTGCACCAGGACGGGCATCAGCTCACTGCGGAGGGTAAAGACTGTCAGCAGATTCTTCAAGAAAAGCTTATAATTAATGGTTTGTTTGTTGTTGCAACGGCATTCGTGTTCACAAGTCTGTTCCATGCAGGCGAACAGATGACGCAGCGTCCTCCTAAGAGAGAAGGTAAAAGGAGGCTGGCGAATCTTGGCCCCCTTGTGGTTCGTATTGCTTCACCAGCAGTCTCCTGCAAGGCTCTTGGCTTCAACCCTGACATTCATTGTGCTTGTCATCGCCGCAAGGAGGCTAAAAAACTCACATGAAAATATGGATTTGGATTCAACCTTCTCCCCGTGCGTTTTGAAGGTTCAGCGAGCGTGGCCTTGAAGCATTCTCGATGGCCAACGTTGCCACACCAGTTCGGGGCCCACGGCGCTCGTTGAAGCAGAACCTGGGCGGCCAGCCCACGCAGGCAAGGAACAAGAGGTTGAGCTTTGTCTACTCAGCTACTTCATCTTTGTTTTTTTGCGCAAGTGCACTGCAGGCCACGATTGCAGCGCTGGAGGGCAGCAGTCCGCTGTGCCTGGCTGGGCGCTCGGCCAGTCCGTGAGGAGTTTTTCTTGCTGACCAAACTGCTTTGCTATGGCAGAAATTGCTTGCAAGACTGAGCATTGTTTTGTCAGACAGCTTTGCAACTTTTGGATCCGACTGTCAATTACTAGTCAGCCTCACATGAATGGCGAAATAGATCCCAAAACTGCTCTCCAGAATCTCCTGGCTTCAGCAGTATGTTGGGATTCAGTTACGTTTCAAGCATGTTGTTGAAATCAGGACGTGCCCATGTCTTATCTGCCAGCCTTGTGTTGCCACGAAGGTTTCCTCAATCCGAGACTTGGAGGGCACCTGGCACGTGACCAGCCCAAAGGACGGGAGTGAAGAGTATTGTACAAACATGGAACTTGAAGACAACTCTCCCTGTGGCATCACCTGGCAAGCGCACAATGCGTGATGTGATGTGGAAAGGCAAAACGAGTCACCACAAACCTTGCCAACAGACTGGCTTCATCTATGTGCTACGCAATGCATTCGTGTTCGATAATTTGTGGGTGGGTGGCAGAATTCGGCACTGGCAAGTTCAATGCTTAAATTGATTGATCTGCTGAAAGGAATGAAGAAACTCCTAGCAGTTTTGCTCGTCGCTCGTTGATTACTTGCCCAGAAGACTCCTAGTCAACAAGCGCATGACTCCTGGAAGTGGCATGCTTATCCAAACGTGTACCATGTCAGAGTTGTGCCTGATCTACTTGGAGGTCCAGGGTAGTCATAGTTCAAGTCCAACTAGCACGTAAACCCCTGTCCGAAATGTAACCATGTTAATTAGAGGACTAAGGATTTCAGAAACTCAATATGGTTTCAGAACATCCCGAAGCACAAGTCATGCAATTTTCTTGGCGCGTAGACTGTGGGAGCTCGCTGAACAAAGTGGGAACAACATGGCCACTATTATGTTAGATTGGGAAAAAGCATTCGAGAAAACAGACCACGTCCGACTGTTTCAAGCCCTCACCCGCACAGGAGTTCCAGACAGGATATTTAGCATGATACAGAGTATTTACACAAGCCCTTCAAAGTAAGGAACACTGAAGGGGAATCCGATTTGATGATACAACATGCCGGAACAAATGTACCCTGTACCCCGTCACCATATCTATTCATCCTTGTCATGTCAGTTGTTTTTCGAGACATAAAAAGTGAATTAAGCACCCCGAAGCAAAAAGAACACATACCAGGTGTTTTCTTCTCAGAAGTTCTCTATGCGGATGATACACTAATATTTGGAAATCATACTGCTTCCATCAACAAACTTCTAGTTTTCATAGAAAGGGAATCCTGGTATTTCAACATGAAGCTTAATTACACCAAATGTGTAAACCTAACTACCAACAGACGCACGTCAACAATCAAATTTCGAGATGACGGACACAGCAGATAACACAGGGGAAGTGAATAACCGAATTGCAATGCCAATCAAGACTGCTCGACAACTCAAACTTTTCTGGGACAGAGCCAGGACAACGACAGCTTGGAAACTACAAGTATTCAACGCTATCGTACTCGCGAGTGACATCCGGTTTAGAATCCATCCAATTAAGCCAGGCCGAACTAGCCAAGTTGGATGCGTTCCAGATAAAAAAAATCTTAGGCGCATTCTCAAGATAGCACCAACACACATAGACAGACACAAACTAACCAAAAAGTCTGGGACAAAGTCGCGGAATAGGAGGTACACATGCAAAGGAATTTATGGGATCCTCGGTCTCAGTTCAAGCCGATATGATCCGCTAAGACAAGTTATATTTGAAACCGGCACCAACGCATCAAAAAAGTTTCACTGTCGACGAGTCGGAAGACCAAGGGCAGACTTTGTAATCGAGACTTTAAAAGATGCTGTGTACGCCCTTGATGAAGCCGTTCCGCAGATACTCGATAATGAAACCATTCGCAAAGTATATGAGGCAGCAGTAAACCGAAGAGACCTTTCCGAGTGCCACAAAGGAGTCACCAACGATCCTCCAGAAGACAACTTGGCAATGGCAGCAAGCCAACAGCCCTTGGGCTTAACACGTAAATACCCCCTGCGGTATGTGTGATTTATTCACGTTTCACGTGTGCTGCGCACCTTGCTTGGCGCTCTGTGAGTGAGTGAAGGGCCCCTCTGCACCTCGAGAGTTGGTTCCCGGGCCGTGCTGGGCTACGCTGAGTCGCATGGTTTTAAGCATCGTGAACAGGCTCTGCAGGTTAGCGCATGCCATTGTTGCATGCTGTCGCGCAGCTCTTGTCGATGAGTAAGTCCGTTTCAAACCAGCTTGGCAGCCCAAGCCTGCGATGGGAGCAGGTTTTCATCGAAAAAGATGATGATCTCATTTTGCTCTTGTGTTACTTGTTTTGTACGTTTTTTCTGTAGCAGCGGCTGCTTTCAGAGGCAGTTCTACCGACCGCGACAAAAGCATGGAGTCGTGCTCAATCATGCCTTCATCAGAACTGGATGTGAAACTCCCACACGAAGACCCCTGAAGGAGAACGCGCCAAAAGGGTCCTGGCCTGGGCGAGTCTGTATGGGTAAGCTCATCTGTTTGGGAGACCTCCGTTGCCCACCCTAAACTCCAAGGTTCCTGCATGGAGATGTTCCACGCATGCTGCTGAACCTTTATACCGGAGACATCGGCAGGAGTCCGGATCATGAGATTTGAATTGGGCCCGCTGACGCGAATTCATGTCAGCTTGACCCAGCGGCCCAGCAGCATGTTTCAAGTATGTCACTTGAGAAAGTGCAGGATGCTCAGCATGGATGTGGTGGCTGCTTGGCTTCATTGTGGCCTACGAAAGTCGGGCACAAGTTGTGTTCACATTGCGAAGTGGTAGATCAGGAGCCTTGTTCCCCATCATGTGGGTCCTTGAAATGCATGACACATGATTACGCCGATGTTGGTGATTGATGCTTATTAGCTGGCGTCGATCCAGAATGATATTCATGTCACTCATTTGCCAGGCTTCTCCGGTGCTGCACATCAGCGCAGATGGACGCACCACTACGGAGACACAGCTCAGGCCTGACATTTTGCACCATGGGATCTGAGTTCTGACAGACGGCTCAACCCACGAAAATACACGAAAGGTGGGGCCAGCAGCAAGACCACATCACTCTCCAAGGCAGGCTGGAGCTTGTCGGCACCAATCTTCTCCGCGAGGCAGCTTTGCTTGAATTCAGCATTGGCTCTCCTCCTGATGCCCAAGCTCCATATGTCCATATGTTGCATGGCGTCTTCCTGTCTTTTCGCCTGCCTTTCTCAATCCAACATGATGTCGGTATGCATTGCGTGCGTTGCCACTCATGAGCTGGTCAGAAGCCAAAAGCTACACGGTCAGATGCTCTGCGACTCACACTGTGAGCGGCTCAGCGCAGTGCAAGGTAGGAGCGAATTCAGGCGTTGCCAGTGCAGGGATTCACTCTTTCTGCAAGATTTGGAGCTCTAAGGCCAGCCATGCAAAAAGACCGAGAAATGAACATCACGTGACCTGGCTGAAGTCTAGGAGGTGCACCAATCGATCAAGTCTGTGCGTCAGAGGTATTTCGATGGCAGCCTCCTGGTCCTGAGGGATGCTCGCGGAATCGTTGACGTGCTCTGGCGCGAGGTGGTGCATCCACAAGATGTAAGAAAGTGCTCAGGATAGTGTTTAGCGGAATTCTTGGGGCTTAAGATACAGGACTTGAACTGTCACCAGTTGCTCCTGTTGACGACCTTGTGACACATGGCTGATCTGGCGGTTTGAAAGACTACACTTTCAAGTCTCCTGTGCAGGGTGAACCTGACGCAGAAATGGATGAGGACTTCACAATGGAGCCCGCAGGTGGGACACAATTTTCTGTTTCTGGAAAGCGAGCGTTCTCAGCCACCATCTAGGGCCTTGAGCGAAGTCATGTTACAATAGATATGCTGGTGAAGGGTGAGGGCAACTCCTTACCCTACACTTTCCAAAAGCAGCTGCCTCTCAAAGAGGCAGCGTGTCGACACCAGCGACGCCGACAACGCCGGCCGACCAGGCCGGCAGTTTTGAAGGAAAGTCAGGGGCAGGCATTGAGCTTGTGGAGCATGCCTTTATCTCTCGCCATGCTTGCGCCAGATACGCTTTCCAGAGCTCACTTTTGTTAATACCTGAGCTGAGAGTCATGGCATACTAGGTTGAGAGCCTTCTGGTCAACGTTAAGACCTTGTCCAACTCGCTGGAGGTGGGTGTGCTTGAGCATGGGGAGAGTGCACTAGTGTAGGCAAAATGTTTGAGAGAGTTGTCATTGAGATTGGATTATGTACGGCATGCGGCAGAGGATTCCATGCAGTGATACTGGAGGAACTTCGCAATCAGTCCAGCCAGGATGAGCAGGCCTGGGGTGAATTTTTTGCAGTCAAGAACTAGCCAGGATTTCAAAAATCATGTGTTTGATGACGACAGGATGCCTTGTGTTTCCCATATTTCCAGTCTTGAGAAGGTGCGCCGCAAGCTGTCACAGGAGATCCTGAGGTGCCCTACTGACTTGCTGACGGGATCATGCGTCGTGCATTGATTTTCTTTGCGCAGCAAGGCTTGAGGCTGCAGTGATAGGGCAGGATGGACATTCACAAGCTGGATTCGTTCTGCGACTGCATGCTGACTACTGATGTGCAATCGGATTTGGCCCACCATGACAGGCTGGAGAAGGAGTTGGATGCAGTGACGGCAAATGCTCGGGCCGATTCTGCATTTCGGACCGGCAAGTGTGTAATATGCATTAAAAAACATTTTATGTAGTTGGTTGTTGGTCTCACATGTAACAGTTTTGTCTTATGTGGATGAGGCTGAATGTGAGGAGCATACAGTCAATTAGCATTGGGCTCTGTATAACGTGTGATTAGTGTGATTACTTAAATGCACCTATATTGAATCTATCAGGAACCCACGATCTGAGAATTACCCTTTGAAGTTGAGATCCCTTGGCAAGTGATTTGTATATATATATATAAAGTCAAGAAGCCATTACTTGAGGATTCCTTTTGAACCTCAATTACATTTGGTATGTTATTTGTACAAAGGACATCAAGGCCAGGATTTGAGAGTGTTGTATTGATTGGAAACGCCCCAATGAAACGTAATTGCGTGAGCTGGTGCGGGATTCTAGAAGTTGCGTATTGAAAGCCGTCTAATTTGATAAGGGATTTGGACCCAATCTTGTACAGGACTCACAGGAAAAATCAGGCCCAGGAAGAGGATATTCCCATTCAAATTTCAAACACATTTATAAAGGGATCCATAGAACAATGAAGAACCTCTGAGAATTCTCCTTTGATTTGAATGGCATTCAAACAATGGATCTATTTCCGAAAAATCCAGGCCCACAAAAGACGGACCTCCATCTAAATTTGAAGCACGTGCAACAAAGGGGCTGACCCCCAATCTTGACTTACTGGTTTTCCAGCTGGTTCCAGTCATATAAACAAATAGAATTCCTGGAATTCTGGATTCCTGGTTTTCCATATAAATCCCTTATGAAGAGCAATTGAGATCAATATAGAAATCCTAGAAGCCTGGCGTCCTGTCTTTTTGCAGCTGGCACCGGTCCATATAGATCCCATATCCCTTTTTACACTGAATTAACACTAATACGCGAATCCTGGAATCCTGGATTACTGAATTTTGAATGGGGAATTTTTGCTAGAACCGTTGGAGGTACCAAGCAATCAAAGTTTATAGGTGGAAATCTTGCCACGACCTGGTTCCCAAAAAACACAGGTCGACGGGCCTCAACAAATTCAATCAATTAAATAGGTAACTGATTTAATTAACTCAGCTGATTGACTGGATTTCATAAATTAGACATTCTGGAAAACCTCTAAACGGATCCCAGACCCAGGTCCACTTAATTTATTCGAATAATTCCGGCGGCGGACCTTCAGAAACTTATTAAATCAATCAAAGAGGTATTTTTTTTGATTGACTTAGTGGCGTGTTTACTAGGAACGGATGAATGAATTAAAGTAAATCAATTAGTTCACCGTCATAATTGACCCCACAGGGCTTTCTACCACATACATATATATATATATGTGTTTATACATACATATGTATATATGTATATATAGAGAGATGCACAGTTGGGTCGAAGCAGCTTGTGTATGCATTTGTTCCACACATTCCGGGGCTGCAAGGGAAGCTTTCATGTAGATTCCAAGTTCTGAACCTTTCATTTCTTTCCTCGACTTGTTTTTTTGGCTTGCCGAGGTAGCGGTAACTGCAATCGAGCGGCTTGGAAAGAAGGCAGGCGGGTGCACTGTGGCATTTTGGTCTGGCAGTCCTTGTCAGGAAGGATCAGGGCGAACAGGGAGCGTGAGCTGTTTTGGATTCCTTTCCCTTTTGGACAGCAAAGCAGTCTCAAAAGCGCAGGTGTCAGACATTTTCGAATCGCAGAAAGAAAGGACAGACGAGAAGGCTGGGGCTAAGAGCATTTGTCTTAGAGTGTCTCGGGTTGCATTCCGCATTGTGGCGCAGACGCAGAACTACGAAGCCATGCAGCTCGAAATATCGGGTGAGTGCCGCGGTACTACGAAAGTCAGCAGTCAGCAGCAAAGCAGCGAACGAGCAGAGCGCTTCAGGTCTGCGGGCTCGGATGGAAGAGATGGAGTCAAACATCTCAAAGCAGGGGGCTCCAGCCGAACGCCTTTGATCTGGCGATGCTTCTACAACCTTTGCCTAATCAGGCAGGGCGGCAAGCGTACACCTTAAGATCGTGGATCTGAGGTTCCGCGTGCGTGAGTCCAACTTGCTCGAGGACACACTTGCAGCATTATACCTTGCATGCAGCCGCATTTATTTACGTAAGAGTGTAGAAGACTATGCGCTTCGTTAGTTTTGCATCTGGGTTCACTGGGAACTAGATGGGCCGCGTTTTGAATGAGATAGGCCATAGTTTCCTTTGTAGAAAGAGCCCAGCACATATTGCAACATGGCAAGCGGGATCACGTGATGTGTCAATGTCAGCGCCAAGATCAAATACAAGGAGAAAGAGATGTGGGGCTGCGGATTCAAAATACCGTATAAGGCCCAGGCCACAAACAAATGTCGTCGCTCCAACATGACTCCTGAGAAGCCACATTGGCCGAGAAAGCGCATTGCAAGAAATCCGCAGCGTTCAGAAGCTTTTCAGATTTTTTGGTCTTGGCATACTTTCCCATCCAATTTAGGAAATATGCGGTGCAGTTCAGGCGCAGTCGGCAGGTCCTTGCGATGACATGGAGACGTGGCTAACCCTTTTAGATTGAAGAAGGAGAACTCAACCAGGCATTCGTAAAGTAAAGAACACCCTGTCCTTGCTGCAAATCTGTTGTAGACCACTTTGCATTGTTTCAGGAGCTGCGAGTCTTTGAAAAGATAAAAAAGGAAGGCAGATCTGGCCAGATGTGCTGGTGGAACTTGTCTGCTGTTCGATCACAGCGGAATGCAGCAAGTCATGCGGCGAGTGCACGTTTCAGCTTTTTGTTTGGGTTGAAGCTGTTTGGGGTTGAGCCTCGGAGGTAAAAAGAATTCGGAGGAAGCCGCTGCCTACCGCGCTGCCATGGTGAAGGCGCGAGTATGATCCAGAAGGCCACTTATTCACCTCATGCTCCGTAGCTCCCAGCCGCGGAGACATGACCGACGTTCAGTACTTCTGTGCCCCTACTGAAGCAAGCTGAAACGGAAGACGGCCGTCCTTTTCACTCGAGCCGCGTTTCTGCCAGGCACATGACGAGCTTCACACGGTGAGGAATGAGCTCAAAATCACCACCAAGGCCGCCCTGGAAAGACAATGCCCGGGTACAATCATCTAAGCTTAGGCCGGTTTGTGGATTTCGATTCGCTTGCCATGTGGCATAGGCACATCATGCAATGGAGGCCTTCATCTTGAATTACTGTCATAATTAGGACACAAGTTGAAGCCTTGCATACCTGACATGACATCTTATGCTGGGCTGCACTTCCAGGAGGGAGCACGGCTGTCACAGCAGCTGCGTGAGAAGGGCGTGCTGCTGCCACTGTTGTCTTCCGAGAGAGCCGAAGACCATCACGTGCTTCATGTTGCTGTGATGCATCGCTCAGCACCAGCCCCACTTGCATCCTTCTGCCTGAATTCCCTTGCATTGCGCACTTACTTGCAGAGGAAAATTACTTCTGTTCTTCACTCGCTGTGTGCATGTTTGGTGAGTCGAGTTGTTTGCCATGTTCTTTTCACAACCGACCAAAATTCGACAGACTCAGTACAGACCTTCGTGGGCGTGCTGATTGCTAATTATTTCCAGTAAGCCCAAAAGCAACGCAATGCAATGCAATGCAATGCATAAACGTCAACTTGGACCATTGGAGAGTGCCATGTGCAGTTTGGACAAACAAAGGGCACTGTGCCAGGCCAAGCTGGAGAAGCTACATCGCGCCATGGACGTGGAAATCGATGCGCCTGGGTGCAGAAAGCAAGAGAGAGTCTGCAAATAGCAGGTGGATATAAGTGGATAAGCAATCTAAATCTAAGCTTGCCACAGCGTGATCTGACTGTTTTGGCAAGCTTGGTATTGCAATTGCATGTTCTCAATTTTTTAGCAGACGAGCGAGACTCTGGCAGTCTCCTTGCCTCTGTAAGGCACGGAAGAGGACCCAGGAGCCTTGACAAGGGTTAGTCGAGAGGGGCTCTGTTTCTGCGTTATCCTGGAGAAAAATGCAGGCTTCCAAGCAAAGACAACCCTGCGCCGTATCACAATCAGACGCTGGAGACGTGCACATGAACATAGTGCTCATGATGGAACACGTAAGTCACGCAATAATCCTATTCATCGTACACCCTGACGACGATATGTTGGCAAACTAAATTGAGACAGCCATGCTCTGCGAGAATTTCTGCAGACTTCTGATGTCTTGATGAATGCGTACGTGAATGGAAACCTCGATGGATGATGTCCTGGGATGGCAAGGTGCGTTGACGTAAAGGTCCTGCAGATGAAAGGCTTGCTTCCTAAATTGCGTGTTGGAGTGTCTGGCAGTTAAGAGCTTTCTCTTTCTCTGGATATCCTTGTTCGTCCATCGTGAAGCGTTCTGCAAGCTGAAGCAGTGCTGCATGCAGAGATATGCAGAGCAGATGTCGGATGCTCTCATGCTGCGCAGGACCAATTGGATGACCAGCAGCAGGGATACGAGGAGGACTGGGCAGAGGGAGCTGAGGAAGCACGGAAACGGGGTCCGACAACCAGAGCGGGCTGATGGGTCGACTGTCTTTTTTAAAGCGTCAGAACGTCCAGAGCTTTTGGCTTATCCACGGCCCTCAGTTCAATCGTCACAAGAGTTTCGGACCTACAAATTTGTGCGCTGATCCCACGGCTCGACAAGGGATGGCTGATGGTTGAGGGTTTCGACTAGTTTCGACGGTGAGTTTTGCGAGCCAGGCCCAGAAGCGCCTCGCCCAAGCTGCAGAAGTTGAAGCCGCCGGGGCCTGATGGCATGTCAGAGGACATGTACAGTCCTGTTCATGCTCCGGTGCGTGCAACATGTTTTTCTATTCTCAGGAGCTCCTTTGGCCCAAATTTGCTTTAAGCAGTAAGGCTACGTTCTTCATTCCTCAGCTGCCGTAGGCAACTGATTCCGAGCCATAGGCTCCGGAGATTCTGGTGGAAGTCATAGACTTTGAGCAGTGCAATCCTCCAGGAAAAGAATCATTCGCACTACTAGTTCTGGTCGACTGCAGTTGGTTTGGGAATCGCATTCTCAGGAGAGCCCAGTTTGCTGCCAATACTGGTAGGGGAGCTAGATCCAGAGCTTCCCGCCAGGATTCCTGAACTGATCTGCAGGTGATGGATCGGGTCCCCCGAGTTCCTCCTCCTTTCTGGACACAGCGCACAGCAGTCACCTCTTCCTTTCTTTTCAAGACATCATGGACAAGGACTATGACAACCCCCTGGCCAGATGCAGCTGGGACGGTGATCCGGCAGGATGGACAGATCTGCCGCGCCCGCCTCTTGTATGAGAAGACTCCCCGCAAGAAGCGCCGCCAACTCGGACCATCCATTGTGACTCAGTTGCGAGATCGAGCTTGGAGCATCACTCAGCATATCGCTCGTGCCAACTTGACACGCAGGGATGGGTCAGTTTACTTGCTGGAGTTCCTGAGGGACCGCTTGGGAAGAAGTCCGGTCCTTGACGTCGGAGTCCGACTAGAGGAACTTATCATCAAGTTGAGGCGGCCGCTTCTCAGGTGAGACAAATGTACATGAGAGTTCAAGTTGCGTTGCGTCGTGCTAGAAAAAAACAGGTGCCTTCGCAACCTCTCACTGTTTCTGGCCGCTTGGACGAACCAAAGAAGCCAACATCAGGAGCTTCATCTCCTACCAGCTCTCGCAAAGGCAACGGCGCTCCCACTCGTTACAGTATGAGGGACAAAAAATACTCCTTGAAGGGTGTTCTCTTCATGTTGGGCAAGACTCAGGATGCCGACAGCGATGACATCGATGACCAGATACCTTGCTTATGGGCACACTGTATTCCATGGTATCCAGTTACTGCGTGCTTATGGGGTGACTGATGTTGAGGCAATCTATCCCTTGGTTCGTCCAGGTGGATTGTCCACATCAGACAATGTCTCCAGGATCAGAAACCTACTCGCGGAGGACTTCCGAACGAATCTTGGATGGCTTGCGTTCCCTCCTGAAACCATGGCGTTTCAGATTGCTTCTGCGCAATAGGCCACTGACCTGGAGGGCACGTGTGCGGTAGAATGCTCCAGATTGACTGAACAGATCTCACACTTTAATGAGGTTATGTCGAATGAAGTCGATCCCACGCATGGAGTCTATCGCAAGATGCATCCCTATGATCCGGTCGACATGTTCCCAATGCTTGATGGTGACTTGGATTTGAACAGTGGTGAGGTGTCAAGCCCAGCGATCCTAAAGATTTCCCACAACAGGCAACTCAGCTGATTGCCAGGAACATTCGCAAATTCATGTTGCCGGATTCATCTAGAGAGCAGGCGCTTCAGTACGTGAAGGAATTCCTCAAGAAGGGTGGTTATGATACCAAGATCGTCGAGCCCGATGTGAAGAGCGAGTCCGTGACTGAAACATTTTAAAGCGTGTGGCAGGACTCTTTTGACGCTGCAGATGCCGCTGCCGAGCCTGCTGCTCAGATGCCATCCGCGCCTTTGGGGCCCGCTCCCAGTTCAGGGGTGCACGCTACGGCGCGCTCTATGCCCCAAGAGGATGTGATCATTGACGAAATCGCTCCGCTTGAGTGTGTTCTTCACATGAAGACAAGCGATGCTGCCAGTGAAAACGTTGAGGTACATCCACTTGAGGTCCGCGCGGAGATGAATGTGGTCAGACGCGGACTTGACGCGAACATTAGCTACACGGTGGACAAATTGTCCAAATCTCCCGTCTGTGCTGGAGTTGAAAAGGTCCAATGTAAACGCTTGGCTCTGCCACGGTTCAATATCTATGTGCGGAACCTTGCGTTATCTGCGCTTTTGGCCAGCCCCGAACAAGAGCAGGCATCTGCAACGCGCAGCTTGGTGACTTCGGATTGCGGCGTTTCCAGGTTGACCGAGGCCTACGCCTCGACAAAGAGCATTGCGCCCCTCCGGAACACCTCCAGGATCTTTCCTAGAGAGGTGATTGCATGGGCGCTGATGGCAGTCGATGAATCAAATGTCCCGAGGATACATCAAGTGGTGCGCCGGAGGATGCCATCGTGAACCTGAAAAAATTACGATTGCCTGACGTTCCGTCAGCTGAAGAGATCAAGGCCGAGCCCACTTTGGTGGCGATGGACATGCGTTGACTAATTCCAAGAATCGCAAGTTGCTACACTACTGCGAATGAAATGGTTGGTTGAACATTGTGATCAAGGATCTTTACGCCGCTCAGGGAACATTAGTACTTAATGGCCCTGCGCAATCAGTGATCAACCTTCTCCAGGAGGTAGCGCGATTGATGAGGCCAACGGGCGCAAAGGGCAAAAAGACAAACTTGTCGCGCCAAGCAACATGACGATGGATCCCGCTCTAAAGAGAAGTACTCCCGTGTCTGCCATCATCGTGAAAATCCTCGACCCAATGCCTTCCTCTTCTCAGCACTGCGCCTCCTCATTGGTGTGGACACAGCAAAAGCAATTGCTAAGATTGCGGATGACCTCTATGGCACTGATGATCTCTGACAACCAACTGCCAGGCAGGCTCCTCTTTATGTCGGACAACGTCAACCAAATGTGGCCCGTCGCCCCCCCCAAGTCCTACGCCAAAGAAATTTATGGGTGATGCAGACGATGGCCGTTTCGTTCTTGCTCCTCTGTCCGGCAGTCATTGCTGAGGTCACTGAGCTTTGCTCGGGTTGGCCGGAATGCTGAAATCACTACGGATAGGGCCATGACCGTGGAAAAGCAAGTGTGCAGAGGACTCAAAGTTCCTGTTGAGGCAGGTGCAAGCCACCAGAATTCCAATGCCAACCTTTCACGCAGGCATTTTGGATTAGTGGTGAGGAGGCATTCTGTCACGGTGTCCGATGTGCAAAGTGCAAGCACAAGCGCAGGGCCTTGGGTCTCCCAGCCCTAGAAGCAGCAAAATGATTCCTCTGGGTGTCCTGAGTTGGGGTAGACCATGCTGGACGACCAAAAGTCTATGATAGGCATAGTCCTTGCCCTGGTTGACTGCAAGATGTTCAACTCATCCCTTGCCTGACTTTGCGTTGCGACAGTAAGGATGATTCTCCCGCCATTTAAGTGGGGTTTCAATCAGCGCACTGGGTCGCGGTGCAACTGGTGATGGCAGTTTCACATCCCCCGACATTGACGTGAGGGAATGGATAGTGACTGCGTACTCATCGGTAAAGGGCGCTAAGACTGTGAAGGAAATCTCGAACTGGGGTTTCATTCGTTGTCCTCCAGCTTCTGCGGCCCAGTTCTTTCATGCTGAAAGAGGCGCGTCGTTGGCCGTGCTCATGGGAGTGAATGAGTATGACGTGAACTTCCTAGTGGACCCTGGCCTTGGAAATGCAGTGTACAGCCAACGGTTAAAGCACATCCTCACCGAATCCCAGTGGAACAGAATGTTTGGTGACAGTCCCGGAGTCAATGAGGAAAGGGCTGGTGATTCTGTTAAGATTTGTGGTGCTTCTTTACTTCGCCGTGCTGTCCCCGTTACCCCTACGAATTTCGGATGTGGGGGGACCCTCGTGAGAACTATGCAGGGATGGAGCGCTCCATTCGTTATTTTGCTGCCGTGACTGGACATATTGAGAACTCCAAGAGTCAGAGAGGCGCGCTTGGTGCGTGAATCGGTGGCGTCAGTTCTGCGCTCCCTAACCTTCGTCGTCACAATTAAGGATTTTTAACTCACCTCCTTTGCAGTCAGCTGAGGAGGAAGAAACGGATGCCCCTCCAACAGGTCCTGCGACCTCCGGAACGCGGGATCCCCAGGCTGATGATGACATGAAGGCTGATGACGCGAAGGATGTGCTGTTGGAGCCACAGGGAGAAGAGGAGCCGTCAGATCCCATTGCCACAAAGAAAAGATAGGTGGGAGAGGTGTTGGGGGAGATTATGAATTTGGCAGATGAGCTGAAGGTCTGCCCAATCTGTTGGATCAATCGTCCGGATGGCGCTTGTCCACGGTTGAGAGTGAGGCATTGGTCCAGACTTTCCTTCGCGTGCAAAGTGGGGGGGTTGCCTCCTCCTTTCGGTGACCAAAAGGGGATTGCTAGTTCCGCCCGGGACACTGTCCAACAAGGCCCGTGGATCATGCGCGTGACGCAACGGACACCGAGATGGCAACGGACCTGGAGCCGGAAGACAACGCCGCAAACAGGGTGAAGTTCGAGAAGCAACAAGATCACCGACCTTCAGAACCTAAAGAACCAGGTGCCTCAGTTCCTGGAATATCTTCATCAACACGCAGGACGGAATTGATTGGGTGAGGGGCGTTCCGCCGTGTGATGGTGCTGCGAAAAGTATCAGGGTCATTGAGCAGTTGGCCGCAATGCTGCAGCGGAATGAGGACACCGACAAGAATGACTACGACTCTACTGAGGTACCAGTCAGTATCTCACTGAAATTTGAGAAACCCTACTTCGGTGCCAGCTTGACGCGGCCTAGTGTGATCAAGTCTTGCAAATTCCTTGATGAGGGCTATCACAAATTTGGCACATGTGGCCTCACTTCGTGTATCTTCTACGAGGACGAACTCCACCACGTCGGCAAGAGGCTACCCATCTGGCTTCGACACCATTTCCTACGTGGGAGCCACAAGACGTCTGTAGATTCCGTGGGATGGGCGCCGGTAGATGATATCCTTGCAGAAGAGGTCTTCCGGGCAGATGTGTACGGTCAGTTGAGTCAGTTGCACGATGGCACATGGACACCCCAACAGCTGACGAGATGATGTTTCACAGGTCGTGGGCCATCGCGCTGGCCATCGAAAATGAATTATGGAATTGGGGTAGCCGCAGGGGAAAGAAGAGAATGGAATTTGTCGGTGCCAGATTGAAGCCGAAGGCCGAAGATGGACAACGACGTGTTCGAGGGAGGAAACGGTACGTTTTGCAAGAAGCCCAACGATCGCGACGTGAATCTGCACCATTCCCGGGCTGGTTTCGTCCCTCGCGGTGAGGTGTATCTCAGGGCACTCTAGTGGTGCGGTGGACTTGCAACTTGCAATTATCCAAATTCCTCTTCGTGTCCACAAGGCCATCGGCGGAGCATGGCGCATGACTGGGCGATGCAACTTGATTTGGCTTGCAAGGTCTGGCCTCCTTCCTGCCTCCTTCCTGGCTGGCCAAGACACAACAGGCTTGACATCCATTTCTCACCATTTCCACCTTGGTATCCTCGCTACAAATCCAGCTTTGTCGACAGGTTCGCCAACAACAAAGAGCAAGGGATTGCCATCTACGTTCCCATCAGCATGCTGGTTGATTTTGGGGCAAGATTAGCCACCAATGGAGTGATGGTCTGCAGAAACAAGATTCCTTTCATGGAGATCAGTGCGATTTTTGCACTCAGCGGATCGCGTGGAAGGGAAGGAAGAGGTTGCTATCCCCGTCCTTGGTCGACGATCTCGTTTGCGAAAGTCAGGATGGTGAAGATTACGTGCGGGCGACGCGCAACTTCGTCGGAAAGCTCGCCAACAAGTTCAGGGGTGACAATCAACATTCCTTTCATCACGTATCGCAGCAATGTGGCCATGATCCTGCGAAGGGTGCCTGACATGGTCCCAAACGATACACAAGCCAAGGGCCTCAAGCACCGCATCACACGTCACACGTGTGATGCTGCGCCCTACGTGTGAATTTGAAGGTCACTGTCGCGTCTGTCCATGGTGCGTGCGACTAACCCCCGCGACCTTGTCCAGGTGCTTGAACTGTAACGCTCTTATGGTGTCTGTTGGGAGGTTCATGGATCAGAGCTGTCTGGGTACGCCCCGCGCTCTTGACTTCGAAATCGCCATTGATGTTGAGAGTGAGACAGCTGGAGCTGATCCAACGCAACAGGACCTTTAAGAGAATGAACAAATTGATGATGAACTACAGCTTGTGGAAGCCTGCGAGCATCGACATCGAGGAGATCCAAGATGTTTCGAGTCAGATTGATCAGTATGGCGAACACGAAGACTTTGGAATGAGTACCTTGCCGTCTCGAACACCAAGGCAACCCAGCCTCCAGCATTGTGTTTGAATATCGAGGAAATCTCCAGAGATTCTCGCATACCTCATCTTTCAAGGATCTGCTCAATGATTAAGTATCCATTAGCTACATGGAGATGCAAGAAAGGTTCGAGGAACGTCAGACACCGTTCACGACCAAGCCTTTCCACTGTCCTGCCTGTATCGATGGACACCAAGCCTCCTCGGCCTCCCACCAAAGAAGATCAAAGAAGAGTACTTCAATTGGATTCCTGGCGATGGAAGGGGGATCTATCAGGAGGCCCGGGCGGCATGTTTGAACAAGAACCAATATACCGTCCGGGGGTCATCATTGTGACTTTGTGACAGCCTTGACCACAGCTATGAAGCAATTTGAACCCATGGACATACGCGGGACATCTACGTTTGGGCCTACACCACTATGAAGGTGAACGAATTCCATTCCCCATTGATCGCTGTGAATTCCGATGGATTCAGAGAGGTTCGGCCTAATCAACGAGAAGGACAGCGGAGCCTCATCAGTTCCCGCGTGCGTCTGCTCCTCTCGAATGCCCTGGGTGTCAAGAAGTTCCGCTACACAGCGTACAGGAACATGCCCAAGGAGGTTATCAAAGATGGGATTTTCCACATCTGCGTCGAGGGGCTGTTTGAAGGCCAGAAGAAAAGGGAGAGGATCGATCCGGAGGTTCTTTACATTGGTATGCAGGTGGGCGTTCAATTTTGCCTTGAATATCAGAAATGGTACAAAAACCGCTTCGTCGATGTGGTCAATGGGCAACTACATAGTTGGGAAAAGTATGGCAATGTGGAGAGGTGGGGTAAGAATGCGCGAACTTCTATGTTTCGCTCTGGTCTGAAGTCAGTTGGGGATGACCTTGAAGATGGACGCTACTACACTCCCACATTTGATCTCAACGCCATGGATGAGTGATCATTCGAATCATGGATTTTTCCACCCTTTCTGATCACCATTTTGGTGTGCTACAGATTGTGTCGCGCTCTAGGTTCGCCCTGATGCTGAGTGAAAGGATTCATTTCATGTGTCAAAATGCGCGTTCAAGGTTCGTCCTGACACAATGATCTCATAGTACAGATTGCTGTTGCTACCTCGTGGCTATCAAAGTGAGAAGTTGGAGCTTCTGTCTTTGTTTCACGCAACGAGTTAATTCTCGCCGTGGGGGGGTGTTAAACTTTATGAATACACCTTAACTCATTGGCTTGTAATTAACTTAGGTAGTGATTCTCACTTCGATGTATGGTCAATTGTACTCGGCTCAAGCCTCCCTTTTTAGCTAAATCGGCAGTGGGATTATTTGCGTTATTAGCCTTATATTATACGATTGGCTTGCATCGTGGGACAACAGAGCTTCTTGAGACCGCAGCCGAGGAAAAAACGATTCGAAACAAAGGTTATGGCGATGCTGTGATTCGGCTATAATGTCACCCAATCGACTTTTTACAAGAGTCCTAGACTTTGAGCAATGCAATCCTCCAGGAAAAGAATCGCTCGCGCATTCAGTTTTGGTCGAGTGGTTGGTTTCGGAATCGCACTCACAGGAGAACCCAGTTTGCTGCCAATATGGCATGGCCAATAACCGCCTTTAGCCTCACTTTCAAGTTCTTTCTTCAACATCTTCAACGCATGCCCGCTTGCTGTGAAGTTTCTCTAGCCTTCAACATCTTCAACACATGCCTGTTTGCCCGCTTGCTGTGAAGTTTCTCGAGCCTTCCTTTCAAGCTCTCTTTCCTCAACACCTTCAACACATGCCCGCTTGCTGTGAAGTTTCTTTAGCCTTCCTTCTGAGCTCTTTCCTCAACATTTTCAACACATGCCCGCTTGCACGCTTGCTGTGAAGGTTCTCTAGCCTTCCTTTCAAGCTCTCTTTCTTCAACATCTTCAACACATGCCCGCTTGCTGTGAAGTTTTTTCCATGCCAGGCTTTCCAGGCCCCTGTAAACCAGTTGACTGGACTGCATGTACAGCCCCGCGGAACATAAAGAACCTGAAGATTTGAATTCAGTGCTGTGCTGGAGTTTGAGGCTCTCCGGCAAGAGCTGGCAAATGTGCGTTCGGAGTTAGAGTCGTTGGAGCAGCGAGAGGCAGGTCCTTGAAGAAGTGCGGAGCAATCACGCAGTTTACATGTCCAAGTGAGTCCAAGTCCACGTCCTGTTCGGAGAGGTGCGGAGCAATCAGATGGCAACAGACATCGAAGAAGAGATGCGGCACTTGTCCAACCAGGCCGGCTCGCCGTTTCAAGCTTGGAGCAAGCCCCAAGATCCACCATCCTCGTCTTCAAAGCCGACCCTGAGGCTCAGCAAGCAATTAAGTGCTTTCTAACTGCAGGTGAAAGAAGCCAAAAAGACAATGAGGAACTTGGGCGACAAGAACAAAAAGCGTCGGTTCTGGGTGCGCCCCTGCTTTATTTTCAGGGCTTGCAGTCGCGAAGTGTCAAGACGTACACTTGAGCTGTCAAACTTCTGATTTGTGTGAAGTGGGCAAACTGAACCAGCACAGAGATGACTTGGAGCTCATTGGTCAATCATTCTGGGAGGGCAACCTGATAGGACTCAAAGCAAGACTCCAAACCGCTTTGGCTGTACCATGCTTTTGGTGTTGTAGGCTTCACAGCCCCGGCTTTGCAGGCTGCTTTGCTGGGGCTGTAGAACTGTCTAGCCAGCGAGGCATAGACTTGTAATCAGTGCTCCCACTTTTGCCACTCCAAATCCCCTCTGCCAGCCTTTCCGCTAAAGTGCGGACCAGCAGTTCCGAAGTTGCTTGGCTGCAACCTATTTCAATATGTATCCGGTTTGCGTTTGTGCCAAATGGATTCTGGTGATATTTTCTTGAGCGCAAGTTCTTGTGGCCGTTTGCGGCATTCTTGTTAAGCCGCTAGGCGAGTCTCGAACAGTTTAATAGGCATGCAGAACATGCCCAGCCAAGGTTGCCAGACCAAAGCAAAATTGACGTACTGGTGCCACAAGAGCAGCCTTCAGCTAATTGTTTAAGACAGTTCCGTTGTTCAGCTGCTTGCTTGCAATGTCTGCAAAGCTCGGCTGAACCAGCCACAAGCGAAGGGATGCAGAGGACGCCTGATTTGGTATGACTAGAGACACCTTCAGTCACTAGGCACCATACATTTAGAATGTATCGTCGCCGGGTATGGCTGACTGACCAAAACCGGTGCGAATGGTGGGGGCGTTTGAGGAGAGCACCCTTGTCCATTCAGCCTTTGTTGAACTTCGTATCTCAACTTAGCGCGGGAACAGCCTATCGAGCATTTGAAAGTGCTGCTGTTGGCCGTCTACGTGCCGTTTCCAGTTCCAAGCAGTAACGTAGCGGAAGGCTGCCAAGCAACAGGCAGAGTGATCAGTGCTCTGCGGAAGCTTCAGTCATGGTTTCTAGTAACTAGTAGTATTTGCCGGTGGGGCAAATGAGTAGCCTTCCAGCTGCTGTGGGCCCAGACCCTCAAGTTGAGCGCAGAGAAAACAAGGGACAAGGAGGGCTGGTCGTGCCGGCTGCCGGCTGTTGCGGGAGCCCTATGGCGATAGGCATCAAATCTGGGTAAAGGGTAACGAGGCCACCTGACCTGACACAAATGGAAGTGTTTGCACAGAGTATTTTCAAAAGTACGTCATTTCAGCCTCTGACATGATCAACACGTAGCTTCACTCCCAGAAGCTGACAGTGCAACGATTTTGATGTGAACTCCAATACCCGAGGCATCACACTTACAGGCGATCCACAAACGGTGCCCTTTTCCTCAAGCGGCGGGTTAGCGCTTTGTCATCAGCTGGCTGCAAGATGCTGGCAACTAGTAACTTTATATATCCTTGAATCCTGCTGGAAAACTGCTTCATACAGCATTTGCAGGCAGCGCATATGGCATGTAGCAGGGACAGTGGAGTACGCCTCCACGGCTGCGACCATGCCTTTGCGAACAGCAGAAGGAAAGACAATAACTTTGTGGGCAGATGGCAGTTGCCTGAGGAATTGCAAAATACACACACGCAAGAGTCTGCTTGCTGTGGGTCTCTGCGGTCCTCCTGGAGTAAGGTGTGCGTGCGCTGTTTGCCGATAAGCGATCACATGCAGCGCAGTTGTGGTCATCCCAGACACTTGTGAAGGACATGGCGTCAAGACTCGTTTGTGTAAATGTGGCGTCTTGTCTTGCAAGGTTTGCTGCTGCTATCCAGGACCGGCAGGGGCTTGAGGATTGTGGCGTGATGCAACTGGATAGGAGTTGATCTGCTTGTGAATGGCTGTGCAGGAAGAGCCCGTGGCATGGAAGATTGCCGCAAGGCTATGCCAGTTGCATATGAAGATGCAAGGTATCTTCTTTGGGCGGGCAATTCTTGTAGGTCAGCGGGTATTCAGCCTCAGCCAGTGTAGCGAACCTGAGCATAAACTGCGGACTTCTCTCCCGCAGCCGGGCGCATGCTATGAATGGGCATTGGGCTTGAAGCTTTTCAACGTGCCGTTGCCCGTACAGATGCAGTTTCCAGGCGCAACCACTTCTTGGCTGAGATGCTGTTGGACGCGGGCTGCCGGAAGGAAGCCATCAGGCGGCACAACTCAGAGACTTTGGTTCGGTTGCGCGAACGTGCGGCGCAACACTTCCAGTCACTAACTGAGTCTAGCATATGAGG
Source organism: Symbiodinium pilosum (assembly GCA_905231905.1). NCBI lineage: Eukaryota > Dinophyceae > Suessiales > Symbiodiniaceae > Symbiodinium > Symbiodinium pilosum. The sequence continues at coordinate 104,679 of CAJNIZ010007602.1, forward strand.
TGTATCCGCGTACAAAGTTTCTTCGGGACATGGGTGAGTTTATATTTCGTGTCGATTTGCGGAGACCATGGATCTTACCGTTTCTGCAGCGAGCATGCTTTGCGAGCAGTATCGCAAAATCTCCAACCATGCAAAGCCACTAGTTTCAACTGAATTCTGACAAGCTTTGGCTCCCGAAAGCAGCAGGTTACTAGACCCAGCGTCCAGAGACTTCCAGAGAACGAAGTTTCAAACAACACGAGGATCGGCTGTTGGACTCAAAGCTGTCAGATTTTCTGTAGTGGAGCGGCAGAGCCTTAACACTGGAATCATGGCGGTAACGCGTCCCCGTTAACGAATGTAGAGCAGGGAGGTGTGGGTTCCGAAGATGCTCCCACCTCAACAGCTTGGCCACGCCGCAGGTGAGGGAACCTTACATAGAGAAATGCAGTATATTGTGCGGAGAGCTGCATAATACTGTTGGGCAAGCTCTGCAAGTTGATGATGGTCTCCTTGTAGACAACGTGTAACGTACTCAGGATCGCATTGTTGGCAAATTCTTGTAAAAGGGCATGCGTGCTTGGAGGCTGGAGGAATGCGGAGATTAAATAGATGGGAGCGGCACTTGCGTGAGGTATTTGCGGCAAGCTTTGATTATGGATCCGGAGATGAAAGAGGACACGCCATGTCTGTAAACCATGGTTAGGGAGCTTGGATGCTGCCCAGGCGCACGTTGCCCTGTGCATGTCGCTCGAAGAGGCAACATGAAGCAGAACCTTACTGTACGTGCAGAGAGAGCAGCTTCCATGAGCAGGCTGGCGAGCACGAGGCTGTTCGTGCAGCTGCAGCCACCGCCATCGTGGAGGGCGGCATGTGGTCATCACTGAGGCCAGTACCAGCCATGCCTCCACGGCGGTAAAGCATAGGCCCCTACGTAGAAACGACAAATTTTGCATATACAGGCAGCGTCCTGCTGCATTCCTCGAAGGTCTTGTCAGCGCCTCAAGGAAAAAACAATGCGGTGCGAAGCGGTGCGGCAGCTTCAGGGACCCCGGGACCCTGCTTTCTCATGTTTCCGCAATCTGGCGATGCTTGTGAATGTTCGTGATCCTGAGGCATCTCAGCCTTTTTGGGATCCAAAGATGTTCGCTTGGGTCCAGGCAGGAGTTTGATGATGTTTGATGCTATGCAGTAGGCCTGTGGCGATCGACTTTGCCAAGACTTCAGGTGAAAGTTCAGAATGTGCAGTTAGTTTCAACTTGGTCCGTGTAAACAACTTATGCTCGTTTGCGTGCAACGATGGTACGTCCTTTCATGACCGTTTAGTGCCAGCTCAGAGACTCGAGAAGCACCGGAACAGAAGTTTGTTGCGTGGTCACGCTTGAGTTTTAGGCGAGCAGTTCTGTCTCCGTTTCAATGTGTTACGTCAGCCAGTCTGCCACTGACTTTGCTCTGGCTGGTGACATTTAGCCTAGCAGTTCCGTGGACCCGTTCAGGCAATGGAAGCCACTTCGCCACTGATTCGACAGCAGCTTCAGGACAGGAGAACCTTCCAGCTTTGGCAGAGGTGAAGAAGTACTAAGGCGTTGTTACCCCTCTGTCCTCGTGCAGCAGCAGCTTCTGCAAAGAATTCAGGGTGACGTTTGCAGTATTTGTCGGTTAGCATGTTTAGTGTGAGAAGCTGCGTGCATGCTGCTTCGCTTGCGGTCAGATCGATAGGCATCGCCTCCTTTTTGCTTTCGCGCCCTGTTGACAGGCCATTGTTCCTTTTTCCCTCCTTCGGGCCAACCCCCGCAAACAGCTCTGGATGTGAGGGTTGGGCCAGACATGGCCTTCGGCACAGGGTTTCATCTGCAGGAGAGGCTCTTGCCGCTGCTGGAGCATCCTGACGGGCCGCAATCTCCCTGGGCCAGACACCAAGATGCCAAAAATACTTGCTCAGACAATTGGACTGAGTTTCGCTCAGTGGCTGAGCAAAGGCGAAGGTGGGTAGGGGCCTCGGCTATAAGGGCTACCTTTACAAGTCATTTGCACCAATGTGAAGCTCTTCCACGTGTCTGTTGATGGTTCACGAGCTGCACTGAACGGCAGACAGGTGGCGGCCACAGGGCATCAGGACGCCAGGATGGTGAGGCAGTGCTACAAGGCTGGTGTAGGAATGATCTGGGATGCGACGATGACGCACTCTGCTGTCATTGACATTGCGAGAGGACCCGCACTCATAGCTGCAGAGGCATTACTGTGAGCACTGCTCAATGCTTGGATTCCTTTCTGCAGGCAGCTGGCACGAGGTCGTGCTCTTCGGTTCCAGCCTCGGGTTGGAAAGAAGCTCATGACAAAAAATGGAATCGATAATGTTCTGCCATGACGTTTCGCGCATTTCCCTGTGCTGTACAGGCCTTGAAAAGGATGAGGACTGCCTCAGCGTTCATGCTACAGTTGCAGATTGAGGTCTTGTTTTGGGATGTGGATTAATATATATATATATATCAAACCTGCAGTGCCAAGAAGCAACCAAGCTGAAAATGACGTTTTCAAGCAGGCAAGCGACCCGCGGTCAACGGCTGCCCTTCAGGCAATCAAGCATCTGCTGCCGGAGGCTATCTCCCTGGCCGAGGCTGCAGAAAGCTGGGGATGTTACTTGCGAAAGGGTGCATTGCCTCTTAGCCGCGTGTCACCGTAGAGACATGTAACTTGGCCAATCGCCAAATTGCCTGAATTTGAAGGCAGGCGCTGGAGAGGTGGTCCTGTCAGCCTTATCGCCGGGAACGGAGGTCCTTCGCCACTGTGGTAGGGCAGGCCTTCCTCGCTTTGCAGAGGGTCCTCGTATTCATTCGGTACAGGAATGTACAGAAAATTAGTTACGCTTAAGCTGACGGCTCCTTGGGGTACGGGGGGGGGCACCTGGATTTTCAGTTTTTTTGGGGGGAACAAAATGGAATTGATCCTCGTTTTGGCAAGTACCCCTTGTGAATCAATTCATAGTCTCATGCTTGTCTCCATAATATGTCTACATATGGCCTCAAGGCACCTGTCAGCCCGGTCCGGTCATAGCAGCTGAATGTGGCACAAGACACAGAGTCACCACAATGAGTCCTGGTCAGCTCAGCCAGGCAAATCACCGCCTAACAGCTCACCTGGGGCTTCGCATTCCGCGCGCCGCTTCGCAAGGTGGATGGGGCTGGAACTCTCTCGATTGAAATTCCGTGCCGTATCGAGAAGCCTTTGTGCATCTTTGCGCTCTTCAGCTCAAAGTCCCCAACAACAGCAGCAGCAGCAGAAACAACCAGCCTTGGCTGCAGAAGTGGCGCAGTCCATCCTCTCATGATGGACAGCATTCCTTTCTGGGTGAAAGGAAGCGATCACGAACCAGCTTGTGGGATTTTTGTCGGAGGCGAATGGAGGTGTCGAAGCCTGAGTGAATATCAGTGTAGGTCAACAGTTTCATTCCGCTTGCCTTTCATTACTGAGTCCTGCTGGAGAAGCATTCATGGTGAAAGCAAATATCCTAGCATGGCGCGAAAACCTCCAACCATGTTGTGGTGGGAAAGGCTGGGAACAAGACAAGATCATGGTGTTCGACGATTCCTTTGAGCACGAGGTGCGGAGAATGTTTGACCAGGTAATTGAGACGCTGCTGACCGTACTGGACAGCAGGTGAGGAACAATACCAGCTCTGTTAGGGTAGTGCTGCTGGAGGCTGAGCTTTGAACTGTTGGTGTAAGTTGAGTTCGCTACCAATGTGGCTTCACAGAATGTCTGTCAGTAGACACAGTGCCTGCAGACAAGCGCTGAGGCTGATCCGTTTCTGGCATCCTTCCCTGAACACCGCCGAGAAAAGGGATGCAGCGCTTGCAGAGATTCAGGCAGTCAATGCACGGCAAGGTTGAGCTGTGATTGCGTCCATCAGCCTGCAAGCCGCAAACGCAAAGGAATTGCCATTTCCCAAAAGTGATTGCGTGCCACTCATCTTAGGGATACGTATGGTGGGTTGATGGGCAGCTAAGTGCGTATCTTCCCACAGGGAAAGCTGAGCAGCGTCTTGGATCCGACGACTTTGCGGTGCTCTTTTTTTCCTTATGCAGTATGGTTTGAAAAAGTCCATTGAGCCTTACATCCACTTACATTCCAGTCTCGGGACTCTTGAGTGTCGCGAACTCAGCTACAGAAGTGCCAATTATTACCTGTGTTTCGTCAGGCGCACAAAGTGCGGCCTCGCGGAGATAGTGTAGTTCGTGGAAAAAATTTGGACAGGCAGCGCTTGCCCGGGCAGAACGTCTCCGAACTCTGCCCCCCTTGGCGCCAGTCTTTGCCGAACCAGGGCCAGCCTTGGAGGCTGGAGGTATTCAAGAGAGTCAAGGGCATCAGAGGTCAAGGCTCACCAGTACATCATTTCATCCTCTGGAGGGATTTCCTGAAAAAGTATTTTCGCCGTGGGCAGGAACATTTTTTGGGCCGCGGCTCGGGTCATTGTACAAAATGCGGCTCTGATGAAGGTGCAGACCAGACCTTAGCGCACCCTGCATCTTTTGTGAACGAGCATTCTGCTGTCCACTATCCATCAAGCTGGAAGCTTGAAACATTCCCTGAGTTGAGGACTTGACGTTGGACGAGGAGCACAGGCAAGTGAGGCCTCCTTCCGAGAATTTGCGAAGGGCCTTGGGGCAAATGTTCCCAAGTCCATGTTGAGCAAAAGCAAATCTGATCTGGAGGATTAACACATCGATGCAGCCATGCTACTGGTATCTTCTTTGTTAGTTTTGCTGGGGGGATGTTAGAATTGGGTTACCCAACACGGGTGGCCGGGGTCTGCAAGATGCATGCGGGTCTTGGCTAGTCTTTTGACAGGCTGGTCATGCGCTGCTGCGGACATATTCTTGTTTGAGCGCAGACTGCGGAGCACAGCATGGAGATGAGAGGCTGGATGTGCAAAAGAAATGCCATTGGTCTTGTGCCTTCATGCGCTTTCATTTTGTGTTGGAATATTGCTTGCAGGAGCTAGCCTTCGTGATGGTGATGCTGGTGCGGGCAAGTGTGAATGGCAGCCAGGAGGTGCCTGTACCTGTGCTTCACAGAGAAGCCTGCTCGCTATGAGACACCATCAGCCGGCAATGGTTTCACGAGCGAGGCCCAACGCAAGCTCAATCAGCACGTGGTGACATTGCAGAGGTGCAGGACCCACATTGGCATCTCTGATTGTCCTCTTTTCGGGGTAGTTCCAGTATTCAGAAGTCTGCGAAGCGAAGAAGCACGCGTTCCTTGTAGGCAAACAACTTGTTGCCAGCCAGGATGGGGCTTCAAAGCCTGGACTTTTGCTTGGCTTTCTTAGATTTGGCAGAGGACGTGGAGTGTTTCGTCCTGAAGCTGGGAAATTGGCATCACTTGCATAGAATGATGCCCAGCCACGGAGGCCTGGGCTGCTGGTTTGTGGTTTTAAGTTCCACTCTGTGGTGGCCCTGGCAGGCTGCGGGCGGCCAGACGCCGACGCCTAGCAAGCTTCAGCCAGAGTCCGAGAGTCAAACGTGAGAGGGTGAGAGCCTATCCGGCTCTTGGGATGCACTCGTCGAGTACAAATTAGTACAAGTGGAGTGTTTATTCTTCCGCTGCTGCTGGCACAAGCATTGCAAGGATCCAAGAAATGGCTGCCATGGAGCCGCAGGTTGTGGGTTGCGGGGCTCCGGAGAGTAGTGGCAGTGGTGAGCCTGAGACTTGCCCGGCGAACCGCCCAGCCTTTGACCATGTCGTAGGCATTATGGCTGCCACGGAGTTGCAGTGGCCAGATGTTCAACGAAGCACTCCTGCCTTCAGAGCTCTTTGGGCACTTGCATTTGCCGAGCGAAGATTGGATGCGAACGCTATCTACTCTTGGGGGCAGCCGACAAGCCGCATCTCTAGATTCTGGTCACACTCCTGGCACTGCAGCAAGTTGGCGAAAATTGGCATGCTGCTTTTGGTGCACAACGGGATGGCAGCTATTTGCATGGGCACTGCTACAGCTGTGTTGCTGTCCGTGGTGCTTTGGGCAGTAAATGGGCCTATGAGCACACAGCATCAGATCACGGCTGCTACCCTCCAAGAGCAATATCACGTAGCCATCGTGTCTCAGCAACTAGCTGGAGTTACCTGCAATCTGCTCGGATTGCTGGTGTCTGCCCTGGTGCTGTTGTTTTGGCGAAACAAAACCCGTGTCTTCTTGGACCGGATATGCGTTCACCAAACCAACCCTCAGTTGAAAGTTGCGGGTCTTTGCAGTATAACTGCCATTTTGCACAGCTCCGACGAATTGCTGATATGCTGGGACCCGACTTACTCGCAAAGGTTGTGGTGTTTGAGCCTTGTCCACCCCAGTGTATCATTTCATTTCGTAAGCAGCATAAAGGCAAACTTGCGAGAAGACTATGTTGCAGCTTTATCTTGACCTTGAGGTTTGAGCTCGCCGCCTTCCTTAAAAGTCATGGACGGCAAGCGAAGCTGGTCGTACGACCAATTGTCCTTGGCCCTGTTGCGATTGGAGTCTTTGCAGGTTTCTCGATGGCTGTGCTTTCTATGCTGCTTCTCCCGCGGGCAGGATCCGAGGGAGGCTCGATCATGACCAGGATCTCCTTGCTAATGCTTTGTGGTGTTTCTGGTATGTGGTATCCAATATCTTCCATCCGCAGCTTCTATCGCTCAATCGACACTATGGAAGAGCAGCTCCGTCGATTTCGACTGGGGAACGCCACTTGCCATTGCTGCACAATTGGGCATCAGGCCGAACCTGGCAGAGTGAAGATCTGTGATCGTGAGGTCATTGAGCAGTGTATTCTGAAATGGTTCGGCTCTATAGAAAGCTTCGAAGAATGCGTGCAGACAACGGTTTCCAGTGCGCTCTCAAGGCAGCTGGGCCATTTCTCTTTTCCAGTCAGATGGATGTTTGCCTGTTCCAGTCCACTCTTGTGGACGTTTGCTGCCCCAGCCATTCGCCAACCGCTGGTTGGGACCTTCTTCATTTTGGCTTGGAGCTTTGCTATTCCTGCAGTTTTTATGATTGGGGCCTCGTTAGCCTATAAACTGCGGGGAAGGATGTCAAGCACATGCAAGGACAAGGCAGCGACCCTTGCATGTGCGTTAGTTTGCCTAGCCAGCTACATGGGCATGGAGACGCTTGCTGGCCTGCTATCTATGACTGTCCTGAACTATTGGCAAGGCGTTGCCGCCTTCGCGGCGACAATGATTTTCATGACTTCTTGTATTTGGTGTTGCTGGGCAAGGAACTCGCATCGTGAGGTTCCAGAAGCTCCGAGAACCCCCAAGGAAATCCTTTACGCACAAGGTGTCTGAATTCGCAGTGTTGCGGACTGCTCAAGGCATTGCAACCCTGCACTTTTCTTTTCGTGAAGTTTAAATCTGTGTCACGGCTCTGTGCAGTTGGACTCAACACCCTGGGCACGCTCCATGGGGGAACACATGCGCAAAGGTGCTATAACTTGCGCTCCGCCTGCGCATGCCTAAACCATTTCGCGCGGATGCTAACTTCAAATGTGGGCGGTAATGGGCAATTCACTTGCTACTTAATCTCCGGCACCTTTTTAAGAATATTAGATTTCAACATTTCAACCAAAGAATCTAAGGATGACCACTCATCTCGTGAACGCAAGGAAATGACCTTCCCCAAGAAAGATATCGTTTTCCGGAAAATAAAACATTTAAATTAATTTTTGATGAAATGAAAAGATGAACAACATTTTTCGAATAAGAAAAATTGATCATTTTCTTTATTAACTTAGGATTGATTTAGATATGATTAACTTGAAATTTCTGAATATATATTTATCATTATTCGAAAAAATTCAAGGATCTTAGATATGAGATATTCAATGATTATTAAAAAAAGAGAGATGAAATAGTATTAAATAAAAAGATATTTGGGGATCTGCTAAAATGAGGAATTCTTTTCAGGGGTCTTAATAATAAATATATTGGGTCTATATTGGGAGTTCTTTTATATTGAGAAATTATTATTTGATGGATTTCTTTATTTTGATTTCTTATAGAATATGAAATTTAAATTTTTGATTCGAAGATGAATTTAAAATACATAATATATGACCCTTTTTTTTTTTGAAAAAAATTGAAATATTTAATAACATTTTTGGAAAAAATATTT